>OY754983.1:21943115-22084255 GCA_963576475.1 Molanna angustata | reverse complement strand
AATCAATGTTGGTACAGTAAAACATCTATATATATACCTATATACTTAATTATTTGTCACATTTTGACACACTAGCTTAGGGCGCCATCTTGTATATAAATCAATGTTGGTACAGTAAAACATCTATATATACCTATATAACTACTTAATTATTTGTCACATTTTGACACACTAGCTTAGGGCGCCATCTTGTATATAAATCAATGTTGGTACAGTAAAACATCTATATATACCTATATAACTACTTAATTATTTGTCACATTTTGACACACTAGCTTAGGGCGCCATCTTGTATATAAATCAATGTTGGTACAGTAAAACATCTATATATACCTATATAACTACTTAATTATTTGTCACATTTTGACACACTAGCTTAGGGCGCCATCTTGTATATAAATCAATGTTGGTACAGTAAAACATCTATATATACCTATATAACTACTTAATTATTTGTCACATTTTGACACACTAGCTTAGGGCGCCATCTTGTATATAAATCAATGTTGGTACAGTAAAACATCTATATATACCTATATAACTACTTAATTATTTGTCACATTTTGACACACTAGCTTAGGGCGCCATCTTGTATATAAATCAATGTTGGTACAGTAAAACATCTATATATACCTATATAACTACTTAATTATTTGTCACATTTTGACACACTAGCTTAGGGCGCCATCTTGTATATAAATCAATGTTGGTACAGTAAAACATCTATATATACCTATATAACTACTTAATTATTTGTCACATTTTGACACACTAGCTTAGGGCGCCATCTTGTATATAAATCAATGTTGGTACAGTAAAACATCTATATATACCTATATAACTACTTAATTATTTGTCACATTTTGACACACTAGCTTAGGGCGCCATCTTGTATATAAATCAATGTTGGTACAGTAAAACATCTATATATACCTATATAACTACTTAATTATTTGTCACATTTTGACACACTAGCTTAGGGCGCCATCTTGTATATAAATCAATGTTGGTACAGTAAAACATCTATATATACCTATATAACTACTTAATTATTTGTCACATTTTGACACACTAGCTTAGGGCGCCATCTTGTATATAAATCAATGTTGGTACAGTAAAACATCTATATATACCTATATAACTACTTAATTATTTGTCACATTTTGACACACTAGCTTAGGGCGCCATCTTGTATATAAATCAATGTTGGTACAGTAAAACATCTATATATACCTATATAACTACTTAATTATTTGTCACATTTTGACACACTAGCTTAGGGCGCCATCTTGTATATAAATCAATGTTGGTACAGTAAAACATCTATATATACCTATATAACTACTTAATTATTTGTCACATTTTGACACACTAGCTTAGGGCGCCATCTTGTATATAAATCAATGTTGGTACAGTAAAACATCTATATATACCTATATAACTACTTAATTATTTGTCACATTTTGACACACTAGCTTAGGGCGCCATCTTGTATATAAATCAATGTTGGTACAGTAAAACATCTATATATACCTATATAACTACTTAATTATTTGTCACATTTTGACACACTAGCTTAGGGCGCCATCTTGTATATAAATCAATGTTGGTACAGTAAAACATCTATATATACCTATATAACTACTTAATTATTTGTCACATTTTGACACACTAGCTTAGGGCGCCATCTTGTATATAAATCAATGTTGGTACAGTAAAACATCTATATATACCTATATAACTACTTAATTATTTGTCACATTTTGACACACTAGCTTAGGGCGCCATCTTGTATATAAATCAATGTTGGTACAGTAAAACATCTATATATACCTATATAACTACTTAATTATTTGTCACATTTTGACACACTAGCTTAGGGCGCCATCTTGTATATAAATCAATGTTGGTACAGTAAAACATCTATATATACCTATATAACTACTTAATTATTTGTCACATTTTGACACACTAGCTTAGGGCGCCATCTTGTATATAAATCAATGTTGGTACAGTAAAACATCTATATATACCTATATAACTACTTAATTATTTGTCACATTTTGACACACTAGCTTAGGGCGCCATCTTGTATATAAATCAATGTTGGTACAGTAAAACATCTATATATACCTATATAACTACTTAATTATTTGTCACATTTTGACACACTAGCTATATAAAATCAATGTTGGTACAGTAAAACATCTATATTTACCTATATAACTACTTAATTATTTGTCACATTTTGACACACTAGCTTAGGGCGCCATCTTGTATATAAATCAATGTTGGTACAGTAGAAAACATCTATATATAACCTTATATAACTACTTAATTATTTGTCACATTTTGACACACTAGCTTAGAGCGCCATCTTGTATATAAATCAATGTTGGTACAGTAAAACATCTATATATACTACCTAATACTACTTAATTATTTGTCACATTTTGACACACTAGCTTAGGGCGCCATCTTGTATATAAATCAATGTTGGTACAGTAAAACATCTATTATATACCTATATAACTACTTAATTATTTGTCACATTTTGACACACTAGCTTAGGGCGCCATCTTGTATATAAATCAATGTTGGTACAGTAAAACATCTATATATACCTATATAACTACTTAATTATTTGTCACATTTTGACACACTAGCTTAGGGCGCCATCTTGTATATAAATCAATGTTGGTACAGTAAAACATCTATATATATACCTATATAATACTTAATTAATTATTTGTCACATTTTGACACACTAGCTTAGGGCGCCATCTTGTATATAAATCAATGTTGGTACAGTAAAACATCTATATATACCTATATAACTACTTAATTATTTGTCACATTTTGACACACTAGCTTAGGGCGCCATCTTGTATATAAATCAATGTTGGTACAGTAAAAACATCTATATATACCTATATAACTACTTAATTATTTGTCACATTTTGACACACTAGCTTAGGGCGCCATCTTGTATATAAATCAATGTTGGTACAGTAAAACATCTATATATACCTATATAACTACTTAATTATTTGTCACATTTTGACACACTAGCTTAGGGCGCCATCTTGTATATAAATCAATGTTGGTACAGTAAAACATCTATATATATCCTATATAACTACTTAATTATTTGTCACATTTTGACACACTAGCTTAGGGCGCCATCTTGTATATAAATCAATGTTGGTACAGTAAAACATCTATATATACCTATATAACTACTTAATTATTTGTCACATTTTGACACACTAGCTTAGGGCGCCATCTTGTATATAAATCAATGTTGGTACAGTAAAACATCTATATATACCTATATAACTACTTAATTATTTGTCACATTTTTGACACACTAGCTTAGGGCGCCATCTTGTATATAAATCAATGTTGGTACAGTAAAACATCTATATATACCTATATAAACTTAATTATTTGTCACATTTTGACACACTAGCTAGGGCGCCATCTTGTATATAAATCAATGTTGGTACAGTAAAACATCTATATATACCTATATAACTACTTAATTATTTGTCACATTTTGACACACTAGCTTAGGGCGCCATCTTGTATATAAATCAATGTTGGTACAGTAAAACATCTATATATACCTATATAACTACTTAATTATTTGTCACATTTTGACACACTAGCTTAGGGCGCCATCTTGTATATAAATCAATGTTGGTACAGTAAAACATCTATATATACCTATATAACTACTTAATTATTTGTCACATTTTGACACACTAGCTTAGGGCGCCATCTTGTATATAAATCAATGTTGGTACAGTAAAACATCTATATATACCTATATAACTACTTAATTATTTGTCACATTTTGACACACTAGCTTAGGGCGCCATCTTGTATATAAATCAATGTTGGTACAGTAAAACATCTATATATACCTATATAACTACTTAATTATTTGTCACATTTTGACACACTAGCTTAGGGCGCCATCTTGTATATAAATCAATGTTGGTACAGTAAAACATCTATATATACCTATATAACTACTTAATTATTTGTCACATTTTGACACACTAGCTTAGGGCGCCATCTTGTATATAAATCAATGTTGGTACAGTAAAACATCTATATATACCTATATAACTACTTAATTATTTGTCACATTTTGACACACTAGCTTAGGGCGCCATCTTGTATATAAATCAATGTTGGTACAGTAAAACATCTATATATACCTATATAACTACTTAATTATTTGTCACATTTTGACACACTAGCTTAGGGCGCCATCTTGTATATAAATCAATGTTGGTACAGTAAAACATCTATATATACCTATATAACTACTTAATTATTTGTCACATTTTGACACACTAGCTTAGGGCGCCATCTTGTATATAAATCAATGTTGGTACAGTAAAACATCTATATATACCTATATAACTACTTAATTATTTGTCACATTTTGACACACTAGCTTAGGGCGCCATCTTGTATATAAATCAATGTTGGTACAGTAAAACATCTATATATACCTATATAACTACTTAATTATTTGTCACATTTTGACACACTAGCTTAGGGCGCCATCTTGTATATAAATCAATGTTGGTACAGTAAAACATCTATATATACCTATATAACTACTTAATTATTTGTCACATTTTGACAACACTAGCTTAGGGCGCCATCTTGTATATAAATCAATGTTGGTACAGTAAAACATCTATATATACCTATATAACTACTTAATTATTTGTCACATTTTGACACACTAGCTTAGGGCGCCATCTTGTATATAAATCAATGTTGGTACAGTAAAACATCTATATATACCTATATAACTACTTAATTATTTGTCACATTTTGACACACTAGCTTAGGGCGCCATCTTGTATATAAATCAATGTTGGTACAGTAAAACATCTATATATACCTATATAACTACTTAATTATTTGTCACATTTTGACACACTAGCTTAGGGCGCCATCTTGTATATAAATCAATGTTGGTACAGTAAAACATCTATATATACCTATATAACTACTTAATTATTTGTCACATTTTGACACACTAGCTTAGGGCGCCATCTTGTATATAAATCAATGTTGGTACAGTAAAACATCTATATATACCTATATAACTACTTAATTATTTGTCACATTTTGACACACTAGCTTAGGGCGCCATCTTGTATATAAATCAATGTTGGTACAGTAAAACATCTATATATATACCTATATAACTACTTAATTATTTGTCACATTTTGACACACTAGCTTAGGGCGCCATCTTGTATATAAATCAATGTTGGTACAGTAAACATCTATATATACCTATATAACTACTTAATTATTTGTCACATTTTGACACACTAGCTTAGGGCGCCATCTTGTATATAAATCAATGTTGGTACAGTAAAACATCTATATATACCTATATAACTACTTAATTATTTGTCACATTTTGACACACTAGCTTAGGGCGCCATCTTGTATATAAATCAATGTTGGTACAGTAAAACATCTATATATACCTATATAACTACTTAATTATTTGTCACATTTTGACACACTAGCTTAGGGCGCCATCTTGTATATAAATCAATGTTGGTACAGTAAAACATCTATATATACCTATATAACTACTTAATTATTTGTCACATTTTGACACACTAGCTTAGGGCGCCATCTTGTATATAAATCAATGTTGGTACAGTAAAACATCTATATATACCTATATAACTACTTAATTATTTGTCACATTTTGACACACTAGCTTAGGGCGCCATCTTGTATATAAATCAATGTTGGTACAGTAAAACATCTATATATACCTATATAACTACTTAATTATTTGTCACATTTTGACACACTAGCTTAGGGCGCCATCTTGTATATAAATCAATGTTGGTACAGTAAAAACATCTATATATACCTATATAACTACTTAATTATTTGTCACATTTTGACACAACTAGCTTAGGGCGCCATCTTGTATATAAATCAATGTTGGTACAGTAAAACATCTATATATACCTATATAACTACTTAATTATTTGTCACATTTTGACACACTAGCTTAGGGCGCCATCTTGTATATAAATCAATGTTGGTACAGTAAAACATCTATATATACCTATATAACTACTTAATTATTTGTCACATTTTGTGACACACTAGCTTAGGGCGCCATCTTGTATATAAATCAATGTTGGTACAGTAAAACATCTATATATACCTATATAACTACTTAATTATTTGTCACATTTTGACACACTAGCTTAGGGCGCCATCTTGTATATAAATCAATGTTGGTACAGTAAAACATCTATATATACCTATATAACTACTTAATTATTTGTCACATTTTGACACACTAGCTTAGGGCGCCATCTTGTATATAAATCAATGTTGGTACAGTAAAACATCTATAATATATACCTATATAACTACTTAATTATTTGTCACATTTTGACACACTAGCTTAGGGCGCCATCTTGTATATAAATCAATGTTGGTACAGTAAAACATCTATATATACCTATATACTACTTAATTATTTGTCACATTTTGACACACTAGCTTAGGGCGCCATCTTGTATATAAATCAATGTTGGTACAGTAAAACATCTATATATACCTATATAACTACTTAATTATTTGTCACATTTTGACACACTAGCTTAGGGCGCCATCTTGTATATAAATCAATGTTGGTACAGTAAAACATCTATATATACCTATATAACTACTTAATTATTTGTCACATTTTGACACACTAGCTTTAGGGCGCCATCTTGTATATAAATCAATGTTGGTACAGTAAAACATCTATATATATACCTATATAACTACTTAATTATTTGTCACATTTTGACACACTAGCTTAGGGCGCCCATCTTGTATATAAATCAATGTTGGTACAGTAAAACATCTTATATATACCTATATACTTAATTATTTGTCACATTTTGACACACTAGCTTAGGGCGCCATCTTGTATATAAATCAATGTTGGTACAGTAAAACATCTATATATACCTATATAACTACTTAATTATTTGTCACATTTTGACACACTAGCTTAGGGCGCCATCTTGTATATAAATCAATGTTGGTACAGTAAAACATCTATATATACCTATAAACTACTTAATTATTTGTCACATTTTGACACACTAGCTTAGGGCGCCATCTTGTATATAAATCAATGTTGGTACAGTAAAACATCTATATATACCTATATATACTTAATTATTTGTCACATTTTTGACACACTAGCTTAGGGCGCCATCTTGTATATAAATCAATGTTGGTACAGTAAAACATCTATATATACCTAAATACTTAATTATTTGTCACATTTTGACACACTAGCTTAGGGCGCCATCTTGTATATAAATCAATGTTGGTACAGTAAAACATCTATATATACCTATATAACTACTTAATTATTTGTCACATTTTGACACACTAGCTTAGGGCGCCATCTTGTATATAAATCAATGTTGGTACAGTAAAACATCTATATATACCCTATATAACTACTTAATTATTTGTCACATTTTGACACACTAGCTTAGGGCGCCATCTTGTATATAAATCAATGTTGGTACAGTAAAACATCTATATATACCTATATAACTACTTAATTATTTGTCACATTTTGACACACTAGCTTAGGGCGCCATCTTGTATATAAATCAATGTTGGTACAGTAAAACATCTATATATACCTATATACTTAATTATTTGTCACATTTTGACACACTAGCTTAGGGCGCCATCTTGTATATAAATCAATGTTGGTACAGTAAAACATCTATATATACCTATATAACTACTTAATTATTTGTCACATTTTGACACACTAGCTTAGGGCGCCATCTTGTATATAAATCAATGTTGGTACAGTAAAACATCTATATATACCTATATAACTACTTAATTATTTGTCACATTTTGACACACTAGCTTAGGGCGCCATCTTGTATATAAATCAATGTTGGTACAGTAAAACATCTATATATACCTATATAACTACTTAATTATTTGTCACATTTTGACACACTAGCTTAGGGCGCCATCTTGTATATAAATCAATGTTGGTACAGTAAAACATCTATATATACCTATATAACTACTTAATTATTTGTCACATTTTGACACACTAGCTTAGGGCGCCATCTTGTATATAAATCAATGTTGGTACAGTAAAACATCTATATATACCTATATAACTACTTAATTATTTGTCACATTTTGACACACTAGCTTAGGGCGCCATCTTGTATATAAATCAATGTTGGTACAGTAAAACATCTATATATACCTATATAACTACTTAATTATTTGTCACCATTTTGACACACTAGCTTAGGGCGCCATCTTGTATATAAATCAATGTTGGTACAGTAAAACATCTATATATACCTATATAACTACTTAATTATTTGTCACATTTTGACACACTAGCTTAGGGCGCCATCTTGTATATAAATCAATGTTGGTACAGTAAAACATCTATATATACCTATATACTACTTAATTATTTGTCACATTTTGACACACTAGCTTAGGGCGCCATCTTGTATATAAATCAATGTTGGTACAGTAAAACATCTATATATACCTATATAACTACTTAATTATTTGTCACATTTTGACACACTAGCTTAGGGCGCCATCTTGTATATAAATCAATGTTGGTACAGTAAAACATCTATATATACCTATATAACTACTTAATTATTTGTCACATTTTGACACACTAGCTTAGGGCGCCATCTTGTATATAAATCAATGTTGGTACAGTAAAACATCTATATATACCTATATACTACTTAATTATTTGTCACATTTTGACACACTAGCTTAGGGCGCCATCTTGTATATAAATCAATGTTGGTACAGTAAAACATCTATATATACCTATATAACTACTTAATTATTTGTCACATTTTGACACACTAGCTTAGGGCGCCATCTTGTATATAAATCAATGTTGGTACAGTAAAACATCTATATATACCTATATAACTACTTAATTATTTGTCACATTTTGACACACTAGCTTAGGGCGCCATCTTGTATATAAATCAATGTTGGTACAGTAAAACATCTATATATACCTATATAACTACTTAATTATTTGTCACATTTTGACACACTAGCTTAGGGCGCCATCTTGTATATAAATCAATGTTGGTACAGTAAAACATCTATATATACCTATATAACTACTTAATTATTTGTCACATTTTGACACACTAGCTTAGGGCGCCATCTTGTATATAAATCAATGTTGGTACAGTAAAACATCTATATATACCTATATAACTACTTAATTATTTGTCACATTTTGACACACTAGCTTAGGGCGCCATCTTGTATATAAATCAATGTTGGTACAGTAAAACATCTATATATACCTATATAACTACTTAATTATTTGTCACATTTTGACACACTAGCTTAGGGCGCCATCTTGTATATAAATCAATGTTGGTACAGTAAAACATCTATATATACCTATATAACTACTTAATTATTTGTCACATTTTGACACACTAGCTTAGGGCGCCATCTTGTATATAAATCAATGTTGGTACAGTAAAACATCTATATATACCTATATAACTACTTAATTATTTGTCACATTTTGACACACTAGCTTAGGGCGCCATCTTGTATATAAATCAATGTTGGTACAGTAAAACATCTATATATACCTATATAACTACTTAATTATTTGTCACATTTTGACACACTAGCTTAGGGCGCCATCTTGTATATAAATCAATGTTGGTACAGTAAAACATCTATATATACCTATATAACTACTTAATTATTTGTCACATTTTGACACACTAGCTTAGGGCGCCATCTTGTATATAAATCAATGTTGGTACAGTAAAACATCTATATATACCTATATAACTACTTAATTATTTGTCACATTTTGACACACTAGCTTAGGGCGCCATCTTGTATATAAATCAATGTTGGTACAGTAAAACATCTATATATACCTATATAACTACTTAATTATTTGTCACATTTTGACACACTAGCTTAGGGCGCCATCTTGTATATAAATCAATGTTGGTACAGTAAAACATCTATATATACCTATATAACTACTTAATTATTTGTCACATTTTGACACACTAGCTTAGGGCGCCATCTTGTATATAAATCAATGTTGGTACAGTAAAACATCTATATATACCTATATAACTACTTAATTATTTGTCACATTTTGACACACTAGCTTAGGGCGCCATCTTGTATATAAATCAATGTTGGTACAGTAAAACATCTATATATACCTATATAACTACTTAATTATTTGTCACATTTTGACACACTAGCTTAGGGCGCCATCTTGTATATAAATCAATGTTGGTACAGTAAAACATCTATATATACCTATATAACTACTTAATTATTTGTCACATTTTGACACACTAGCTTAGGGCGCCATCTTGTATATAAATCAATGTTGGTACAGTAAAACATCTATATATACCTATATAACTACTTAATTATTTGTCACATTTTGACACACTAGCTTAGGGCGCCATCTTGTATATAAATCAATGTTGGTACAGTAAAACATCTATATATACCTATATAACTACTTAATTATTTGTCACATTTTGACACACTAGCTTAGGGCGCCATCTTGTATATAAATCAATGTTGGTACAGTAAAACATCTATATATACCTATATAACTACTTAATTATTTGTCACATTTTGACACACTAGCTTAGGGCGCCATCTTGTATATAAATCAATGTTGGTACAGTAAAACATCTATATATACCTATATAACTACTTAATTATTTGTCACATTTTGACACACTAGCTTAGGGCGCCATCTTGTATATAAATCAATGTTGGTACAGTAAAACATCTATATATACCTATATAACTACTTAATTATTTGTCACATTTTGACACACTAGCTTAGGGCGCCATCTTGTATATAAATCAATGTTGGTACAGTAAAACATCTATACATACCTATATACTTAATTATTTGACACATTTTGACACACTAGCTTAGGGCGCCATCTTGTATATAAATCAATGTTGGTACAGTAAAACATCTATATATACCTATATAACTACTTAATTATTTGTCACATTTTGACACACTAGCTTAGGGCGCCATCTTGTATATAAATCAATGTTGGTACAGTAAAACATCTATACATACCTATATACTTAATTATTTGACACATTTTGACACACTAGCTTAGGGCGCCATCTTGTATATAAATCAATGTTGGTACAGTAAAACATCTATATATACCTATATAACTTCTTAATTATTTGTCACATTTTGACACACTAGCTTAGGGCGCCATCTTGTATATAAATCAATGTTGGTACAGTAAAACATCTATACATACCTATATACTTAATTATTTGACACATTTTGACACACTAGCTTAGGGCGCCATCTTGTATATAAATCAATGTTGGTACAGTAAAACATCTATATATACCTATATAACTACTTAATTATTTGTCACATTTTGACACACTAGCTTAGGGCGCCATCTTGTACATAAATCAATGTTGGTACAGTAAAACATCTATATATACCTATGTAACTACTTAATTATTTGTCACATTTTGACACACTAGCTTAGGGCGCCATCTTGTATATAAATCAATGTTGGTACAGTAAAACATCTATATATACCTATATAACTACTTAATTATTTGTCACATTTTGACACACTAGCTTAGGGCGCCATCTTGTATATAAATCAATGTTGGTACAGTAAAACATCTATATATACCTATATAACTACTTAATTATTTGTCACATTTTGACACACTAGCTTAGGGCGCCATCTTGTATATAAATCAATGTTGGTACAGTAAAACATCTATATATACCTATATAACTACTTAATTATTTGTCACATTTTGACACACTAGCTTAGAGCGCCATCTTGTATATAAATCAATGTTGGTACAGTAAAACATCTATATATACCTATATAACTACTTAATTATTTGTCACATTTTGACACACTAGCTTAGGGCGCCATCTTGTATATAAATCAATGTTGGTACAGTAAAACATCTATACATACCTATATAACTACTTAATTATTTGTCACATTTTGACACACTAGCTTAGGGCGCCATCTTGTATATAAATCAATGTTGGTACAGTAAAACATCTATATATACCTATATAACTACTTAATTATTTGTCACATTTTGACACACTAGCTTAGGGCGCCATCTTGTATATAAATCAATGTTGGTACAGTAAAACATCTATATATACCTATATAACTACTTAATTATTTGTCACATTTTGACACACTAGCTTAGGGCGCCATCTTGTATATAAATCAATGTTGGTACAGTAAAACATCTATATATACCTATATAACTACTTAATTATTTGTCACATTTTGACACACTAGCTTAGGGCGCCATCTTGTATATAAATCAATGTTGGTACAGTAAAACATCTATATATACCTATATAACTACTTAATTATTTGTCACATTTTGACACACTAGCTTAGGGCGCCATCTTGTATATAAATCAATGTTGGTACAGTAAAACATCTATATATACCTATATACTTAATTATTTGTCACATTTTGACACACTAGCTTAGGGCGCCATCTTGTATATAAATCAATGTTGGTACAGTAAAACATCTATATATATACCTATATACTTAATTATTTGTCACATTTTGACACACTAGGCTTAGGGCGCCATCTTGTATATAAATCAATGTTGGTACAGTAAAACATCTATATATACCTATATAACTACTTAATTATTTGTCACATTTTGACACACTAGCTTAGGGCGCCATCTTGTATATAAATCAATGTTGGTACAGTAAAACATCTATATATACCTATATAACTACTTAATTATTTGTCACATTTTGACACACTAGCTTATGGCGCCATCTTGTATATAAATCAATGTTGGTACAGTAAAACATCTATATATATACCTATATACTTAATTATTTGTCACATTTTGACACACTAGCTTAGGGCGCCATCTTGTATATAAATCAATGTTGGTACAGTAAAACATCTATATATACCTATATAACTACTTAATTATTTGTCACATTTTGACACACTAGCTTAGGGCGCCATCTTGTATATAAATCAATGTTGGTACAGTAAAACATCTATACATACCTATATACTTAATTATTTGACACATTTTGACACACTAGCTTAGGGCGCCATCTTGTATATAAATCAATGTTGGTACAGTAAAACATCTATATATACCTATATAACTACTTAATTATTTGTCACATTTTGACACACTAGCTTAGGGCGCCATCTTGTATATAAATCAATGTTGGTACAGTAAAACATCTATACATACCTATATACTTAATTATTTGACACATTTTGACACACTAGCTTAGGGCGCCATCTTGTATATAAATCAATGTTGGTACAGTAAAACATCTATATATACCTATATAACTACTTAATTATTTGTCACATTTTGACACACTAGCTTAGGGCGCCATCTTGTATATAAATCAATGTTGGTACAGTAAAACATCTATATATACCTATATAACTACTTAATTATTTGTCACATTTTGACACACTAGCTTAGGGCGCCATCTTGTACATAAATCAATGTTGGTACAGTAAAACATCTATATATACCTATGTAACTACTTAATTATTTGTCACATTTTGACACACTAGCTTAGGGCGCCATCTTGTATATAAATCAATGTTGGTACAGTAAAACATCTATATATACCTATATAACTACTTAATTATTTGTCACATTTTGACACACTAGCTTAGGGCGCCATCTTGTATATAAATCAATGTTGGTACAGTAAAACATCTATATATACCTATATAACTACTTAATTATTTGTCACATTTTGACACACTAGCTTAGGGCGCCATCTTGTATATAAATCAATGTTGGTACAGTAAAACATCTATATATACCTATATAACTACTTAATTATTTGTCACATTTTGACACACTAGCTTAGAGCGCCATCTTGTATATAAATCAATGTTGGTACAGTAAAACATCTATATATACCTATATAACTACTTAATTATTTGTCACATTTTGACACACTAGCTTAGGGCGCCATCTTGTATATAAATCAATGTTGGTACAGTAAAACATCTATATATACCTATATAACTACTTAATTATTTGTCACATTTTGACACACTAGCTTAGGGCGCCATCTTGTATATAAATCAATGTTGGTACAGTAAAACATCTATATATACCTATATAACTACTTAATTATTTGTCACATTTTGACACACTAGCTTAGGGCGCCATCTTGTATATAAATCAATGTTGGTACAGTAAAACATCTATATATACCTATATAACTACTTAATTATTTGTCACATTTTGACACACTAGCTTAGGGCGCCATCTTGTATATAAATCAATGTTGGTACAGTAAAACATCTATATATACCTATATACTTAATTATTTGTCACATTTTGACACACTAGCTTAGGGCGCCATCTTGTATATAAATCAATGTTGGTACAGTAAAACATCTATATATACCTATATAACTACTTAATTATTTGTCACATTTTGACACACTAGCTTAGGGCGCCATCTTGTATATAAATCAATGTTGGTACAGTAAAACATCTATATATACCTATATAACTACTTAATTATTTGTCACATTTTGACACACTAGCTTAGGGCGCCATCTTGTATATAAATCAATGTTGGTACAGTAAAACATCTATATATACCTATATAACTACTTAATTATTTGTCACATTTTGACACACTAGCTTAGGGCGCCATCTTGTATATAAATCAATGTTGGTACAGTAAAACATCTATATATACCTATATAACTACTTAATTATTTGTCACATTTTGACACACTAGCTTAGGGCGCCATCTTGTATATAAATCAATGTTGGTACAGTAAAACATCTATATATACCTATATAACTACTTAATTATTTGTCACATTTTGACACACTAGCTTAGGGCGCCATCTTGTATATAAATCAATGTTGGTACAGTAAAACATCTATATATACCTATATAACTACTTAATTATTTGTCACATTTTGACACACTAGCTTAGGGCGCCATCTTGTATATAAATCAATGTTGGTACAGTAAAACATCTATATATACCTATATAACTACTTAATTATTTGTCACATTTTGACACACTAGCTTAGGGCGCCATCTTGTATATAAATCAATGTTGGTACAGTAAAACATCTATATATACCTATATAACTACTTAATTATTTGTCACATTTTGACACACTAGCTTAGGGCGCCATCTTGTATATAAATCAATGTTGGTACAGTAAAACATCTATATATACCTATATAACTACTTAATTATTTGTCACATTTTGACACACTAGCTTAGGGCGCCATCTTGTATATAAATCAATGTTGGTACAGTAAAACATCTATATATACCTATATAACTACTTAATTATTTGTCACATTTTGACACACTAGCTTAGGGCGCCATCTTGTATATAAATCAATGTTGGTACAGTAAAACATCTATATATACCTATATAACTACTTAATTATTTGTCACATTTTGACACACTAGCTTAGGGCGCCATCTTGTATATAAATCAATGTTGGTACAGTAAAACATCTATATATACCTATATAACTACTTAATTATTTGTCACATTTTGACACACTAGCTTAGGGCGCCATCTTGTATATAAATCAATGTTGGTACAGTAAAACATCTATATATACCTATATAACTACTTAATTATTTGTCACATTTTGACACACTAGCTTAGGGCGCCATCTTGTATATAAATCAATGTTGGTACAGCTTAGGGCGCCATCTTGTATATAAATCAATGTTGGTACAGTTAAACATCTATATATACCTATATACTTAATTATTTGTCACATTTTGACACACTAGCTTAGGGCGCCATCTTGTATATAAATCAATGTTGGTACAGTAAAACATCTATATATACCTATATAACTACTTAATTATTTGTCACATTTTGACACACTAGCTTAGGGCGCCATCTTGTATATAAATCAATGTTGGTACAGTAAAACATCTATACATACCTATATACTTAATTATTTGACACATTTTGACACACTAGCTTAGGGCGCCATCTTGTATATAAATCAATGTTGGTACAGTAAAACATCTATGTATACCTATATAACTACTTAATTATTTGTCACATTTTGACACACTAGCTTAGGGCGCCATCTTGTATATAAATCAATGTTGGTACAGTTAAACATCTATATATACCTATATACTTAATTATTTGTCACATTTTGACACACTAGCTTAGGGCGCCATCTTGTATATAAATCAATGTTGGTACAGTAAAACATCTATATATACCTATATACTTAATTATTTGTCTCATTTTGACACACTAGCTTAGGGCGCCATCTTGTATATAAATCAATGTTGGTACAGTAAAACATCTATATATACCTACATATATACTTAATTATTTGTCACATTTTGACACACTAGCTTAGGGCGCCATCTTGTATATAAATCAATGTTGGTACAGTAAAACATCTATATATACCTATATAACTACTTAATTATTTGTCACATTTTGACACACTAGCTTAGGGCGCCATCTTGTATATAAATCAATGTTGGTACAGTAAAACATCTATATATACCTATATAACTACTTAATTATTGGTCACATTTTGACACACTAGCTTAGGGCGCCATCTTGTATATAAATCAATGTTGGTACAGTAAAACATCTATATATACCTATATATACATAATTATTTGTCACATTTTGACACACTAGCTTAGGGCGCCATCTTGTATATAAATCAATGTTGGTACAGTAAAACATCTATATATACCTACATATATACTTAATTATTTGTCACATTTTGACACACTAGCTTAGGGCGCCATCTTGTATATAAATCAATGTTGGTACAGTAAAACATCTATATATATACCTATATAACTACTTAATTATTTGTCACATTTTGACACACTAGCTTAGGGCGCCATCTTGTATATAAATCAATGTTGGTACAGTAAAACATCTATATATACCTATATAACTACTTAATTATTTGTCACATTTTGACACACTAGCTTAGGGCGCCATCTTGTATATAAATCAATGTTGGTACAGTAAAACATCTATATATACCTATATAACTACTTAATTATTTGTCACATTTTGACACACTAGCTTAGGGCGCCATCTTGTATATAAATCAATGTTGGTACAGTAAAACATCTATATATACCTATAAAACTACTTAATTATTTGTCACATTTTGACACACTAGCTTAGGGCGCCATCTTGTATATAAATCAATGTTGGTACAGTAAAACATCTATATATACCTATATAACTATTTAATTATTTGTCACATTTTGACACACTAGCTTAGGGCGCCATCTTGTATATAAATCAATGTTGGTACAGTAAAACATCTATATATACCTATATAATTACTTAATTATTTGTCACATTTTGACACACTAGCTTAGGGCGCCATCTTGTATATAAATCAATGTTGGTACAGTAAAACATCTATATATACCTATATACTTAATTATTTGACACATTTCGACACACTAGCTTAGGGCGCCATCTTGTATATAAATCAATGTTGGTACAGTAAAACATCTATATATACCTACATACTTAATTATTTGTCACATTTTGACACACTAGCTTAGGGCGCCATCTTGTATATAAATCAATGTTGGTACAGTAAAACATCTATATATACCTATATACTTAATTATTTTTCACATTTTGACACACTAGCTTAGGGCGCCATCTTGTATATAAATCAATGTTGGTACAGTAAAACATCTATATATACCTACATATATACTTAATTATTTGTCACATTTTGACACACTAGCTTAGGGCGCCATCTTGTATATAAATCAATGTTGGTACAGTAAAACATCTATATATACCTATATAACTACTTAATTAATTGTCACATTTTGACACACTAGCTTAGGGCGCCATCTTGTATATAAATCAATGTTGATACAGTAAAACATCTATATATACCTATATAACTACTTAATTATTTGTCACATTTTGACACACTAGCTTAGGGCGCCATCTTGTATATAAATCAATGTTGGTACAGTAAAACATCTATATATACCTATATAACTACTTAATTATTTGTCACATTTTGACACACTAGCTTAGGGCGCCATCTTGTATATAAATCAATGTTGGTACAGTAAAACATCTATATATAGGTACCTATATACTTAATTATTTGTCACATTTTGACACACTAGCTAAGGGCGCCATCTTGTATATAAATCAATGTTGGTACAGTAAAACATCTATATATACCTACATATATACTTAATTATTTGTCACATTTTGACACACTAGCTTAGGGCGCCATCTTGTATATAAATCAATGTTGGTACAGTAAAATATCTATATATACCTATATAACTACTTAATTATTTGTCACATTTTGACACACTAGCTTAGGGCGCCATCTTGTATATAAATCAATGTTGGTACAGTAAAACATCTATATATACCTACATATATTGCAAGGTATGGTGTTTTATGAGAAAAGAAAAAAAGAAGCTAAAATTATACTCACCATAAAACCTTACCACCAGCAGTCAGCGATATTGCAATGAGACTCATTTAAAATAATGCAAATATCTCAGTATCTCAGGGCGTGTTATTTATTGATTAAGACGAAAAAAGAATATATTTAAGTATCAAATAAGAATTTTCTGTTCAATGAAACAGTAATTAAAACATGAAAAGCTGAGTCAGATGTGATTGTAGGGAAGACCAAGTGATGAAAGAAACGCACAAATACAAAAGAAATTACAATTTATTCATATCATGGTTGGCAAGGAGTATTAAATATGATGTAATTATCTACATTACCTGAACTAATCTAAATATTTGACATTTTGGTATAACAATTTAATTCTCAAATTACAATTTACAAGTTTTCAAATGTTTTTCTAGACCATGTGGTGTATAATGAAAAGAAATATCAGACATGACATAATTAAACAGATTCAACTAAATTTTCAAATGATATCAGTATTTCACATGTTTTTTTTATAATAACCAAGAAATGAAACAGTTTTATGAATTTCCATCTTCTTGAAGATGATCAGCAGGTACCATTTTTGTGATGAGAACTACCATCGTAGTATTTACGTCGATTTGAAGTGCAATTTACAGGTGTTTTAGTCATTATCAAGTCATGATGTGCAAATATGAGCATGCACCAACCATGATATTTAAAATTATTCATTTTCAGTCATCCATGGTGTACATAGTAAAGTACACCAATGTTGAAGAATGATGAAAAGACAGCATGAACAAACAAGATAAAGAAAGTAAAGAAGAAAGCAAAGAAGCAAGGAAGCAAGGAACAAAGAACAAAGGACAAAGGAGGCGGTTATATTTCCTGCAAGAATTCAGTTAAATTAGCGAACGTGACTCATGCCAGATACTTTATATAGACGAGGATCGATGAAATTAGATAGAGAACTTACCCAGCCTCCTTTGAACTTAAATTTCCAGTCTTTGCTGGGTAATTTTGCGTACGTCATTGTTGGCGATGACACCTCGTGTCGGCTGTCAGCGTTGAAAAGAAAGCATAGAGATTTCGACCCGCCTAGCTAATCCGTTCACGGCTGTGTTCGCCTTTCAACTTTTTTAGAAATATTGCCAAGATTGCGAAGTGCGTTCGTTTAAGACATTTTTATAAACATTAAATTAAATTTATTAAGTAGTGACGTGTAAATACAAAAATAACGTCACATACCTCCTCTGTTAACAAAAAAAAGAAAAAAAAAGTGTTTTGATAGTAAATTTGAAAAACAGAAATTAGTAAATATAACTGGCATAAGTCCCATGTTCTCTAACTCAACCGAATCCCGCGAGGAAAAACACCTACAATTTAAGGATAAGGAAAATGTTAGAGTTCAAATGACATAAGTCTATGTCGCTGATAACGACATATCCTTGTCATTTAAATAACTGGTGGCAGATCTGGAACAGTTACATAATAAAAAATAACAAAAATTATCCACCATAAAAATATATAAAATTCTTAAACTAGCTGAAACAGAAAATTTTCATATTAAATAAAAATTCCAAATTTTGACATACTTGCTGTCAAGATTACTATTCATTTAAATGAACCCCTCTGTTCATAAAACAGACGTAATAACAATTATAATACAGTATTTACAGATCTAGTGGTGAACGTTTTCAGTCCACTCACGTTTGATTATTTAACCCCTTCAATGACACTCCCGAGAAGCGTTCATTATTTTTTTTAATCGATGGAAAACTAAGGAAACCCCATCTTAGCTTTTCATCTTGTCTCCATATTGTGAGCTTGGATTAGCTATCATTTGTGCTAATTCTCATTGTGAGCTAGAATCTGCGGAAGAGGCTCTCATGTTGAAACAGCATCACTCAGATACCATGTATCTTCAAGCATGATACAGTTATCGTGAGTCCATCCTATAAACACCTTAACTCACGATAAAAAAATTCATCATAGGGAAAATTTAAAGTTCAGAATATTTTCCCAGTTAAACAGCATCATAGTCATCATATCAAATTGTGAGCTTAGCTCAGTATCATACATGTAAGTCTTAATTGTAAGCCAAGAAATGTGAAAGCTAACATGTAAATTTGTCTATGAAAGATTTATGTGTCAGACATAGCAAATGTAAAATATCATTATTTTAATAATCATTATCAATAACTATAAACATCAGTTATCATGAGTACCTCCTATAAACACCTTACCCATGATAAGAAAATTCATCGGGAAGATAAATGCATAAAATTTATCCACTTTGATCCCAGATGAAAAACATTTTTATATTAAACAAAAGAAATTTCATACCAGCATCTTATTTCTCCATAACAAATAATAATATAATGCAATTTTAAAATTAATATTTCAAGAATGTGATATACCTAAGTCCAATATTGAATTTGCATTACACTATTTTGATCATAACAGAATTCAATCTTAACTAAAATGTTGTTATATATCATGGTATTAGAGATCAGGTTTGGTAATAGATTACCCAATATGTCATACATAAAAGCATCAGCCAGACAGAACATCAGAAATGTAATATCTCATGACTAAATTTAATAAAAATTTATAACATCTAATAAATTGTAACTCTTCCTATTGCACAGCAAGTGTGTCTCCTCATGTATGTCATGTAACAGTGTCTCTTTGTTATGATTAAGGACACTAGTACATACAAAATTATATAAAAATAATCTACAAAATGACAAGAATTGAGAAAATTTGTAACATTCAATAATTTGTAATATCTTCTATCGCACACCAAGTGTGTCACCTCATGTATGTCATGTGACAGTGTCTATTTGTTATGATTAAGGACACTAGTCCATGCAAGGTTATAAAAAAAATAGTTTACAGAATGATAAGATTTGAGAAAATTTATAACGTTCAACAATTTGTAATTTCTTCTATCGCACACCAAGTGTGTCACCTCATGTATCTCATGTGACAGACAATGATCAGTGTCTCTTCGTTTTGATTACATCAGACATCTAGTTGACCAAACTAAATCTCCAGATGCAGTCTACGATAACTGAGTTGGTCGGCACAGTTATCTGGAAGAAGACCATGGCATTCCATGCACGTGATACCATAGATATAACTCTTATATGGTAGAAAAATGAGTGAATTATCAAATAAATTTCCTATTATTGTAATAAAAAAGAATATAGTAGCCTTTCAGTATTTTAAGTTATACCATGACATATAACAATCAATTTCATATTACAATATGAAATTGGTATTTATAAACAAGAACATTACATATTATACAGTAACCTACATGAAACAAAAAGGAGCTCTACATACAAGCTTTTATCAAATTGATATACTTAGGTTTTCATTCAGGATCATATTTACCATCAACACAATTTGTATGACATATACTACAATTTTCCTTGGAAAATATCAGTTCTATAGTCCAACATCTAAACAATATAGGATAACATTTTAATATAAAAAAAGAAAGTACAATGTCGCTCTACAAATTTTGACATAAAAATAGAACTAACTCATCTGAATGAAAACAAAAGTATATGACATCTCAATATTGTGAAGAAATACTCCATCACAGCATTCCCCACAGTATAATTAAATTTAAATTTGTCGAGGAACCCATCATATCAAACATATGCCATCAGAGTACCAATATGTTCCTCGAGAAATTTCACATTATAAAAAAAAACAGTATATTTACAGTGTAAACATTTATCAATGTTTGATTAATTTGGTCATCTGACATATTATAATCCTGAGAATGATAATAGCATTAAGCAGATATGGATGTCATGTATTGGCAATGAAAACATACAAATTATATGATACAGTTGTATCATACTGATGATACAGACATCAAAAAATTTAATATTAATCTGGTTTTAAGAGATCCTTAATGTGAAAGTTCCCTACAGACTTATTTTGTTCATTCGCTAATGTATAAACTACAGGTGATATTTTTGCTATAATTTTGTTTCTAACAAAGCGTGGAGCTAATTTTGATGAAAAGAATTCAGCGCCTTTGGAGTTTACAAAATTTCTCCGGTAGACAAAGTCACCTACATTATAAGAGCGTTCTACCCTATTTTTGTTATACAAAGTGGCATTGCGTTTAAAAGCTGACATAAGATTCTTCTGAACTTCAAAAAAAATAATTCTTAATTCATCTAGCATTTCAGCATAATCATGGGGCTTTTCTATTTGCATATCATCTACTGAGATGGGTCCAGGTTGATACCTTTGATGCATCTCACCTGACAGAATTTGTTCACGACCGTGAAAAAGAAAATAAGGTGTATAACCTGTTGAGATATTTACAGTACCATTCATATAACGCAGTTGATGAAATCATCAATTTATAATTTTCATAAAGCTATAAATTCAAAACTAAGTAACTACTTCAAAACTTTAAGCAAAGTATTAATCAATTAAAAATTATATTCCCAAGAAAGTTGATTTCAAAATCAAATTAATCAAATTTCAAAGCATAATGTTGGCTTTGTTCGCCACTTGTTCAAATACAAAAAAATAGAAATCATCACAGTGCGCCCAATGCCAAACAGTTGAACACCCAAGGCTGAACAAGATTATTAAACAGAAATCTGTCCATCCAAAGCCTATCCAAAAATCCGACACCGCACTACACCGTAATATAATTTCATCCCCGTAATTGACTCGTCATCTATACGTTCCATTTTTAAAGAAATTTTATATTGTGGAAATGTCAAAAGAAAGTGCAGAAACGTACGAATGATTTTATAACATCAGCTTATTACTCACAATATAGGATGATTTGATACAACATGATTAATTATTCGTACCGAAAACAATAATCTTTGTAATGTGTATGACAATTACAAAAAAAGAAGAGTTTCTTTATAAGATTAACATATTCGCATACGCCGTGCATTATTCCCATTAATGTACAATCATATCTAACAATTACAAATATTTCATAACTCAGAACCAACTATTTAGTTGCAGCACGAGTAGTCATGCAACTACAGAAGTTTTCCTCCCGCCGTACAGATGGCGTTAATTACACTTTTGACAAAAGAATATAATTAATTTTCATTTATTTTAACTTTAAAACAGTATTATTTCCTCAACATTAATTTTAATGATTGTTAATCATTTCTAAAATAAGCTATAATGATTATAGTCAGTAAAATGTCAAATAGATTATACAAAAAGTGTATTGTTACACATAAAAGATTCTATCATTTGAACGATGAGTTCCATAACATTTCTGAATTATTAACATTACTTTCTATTGAATAACCAGCGTAACATGTTGTTGTAGGTCGATACTGTGTACCACACATTAGACAACATAAATATAATATGAAACATTAAACAATTTATTCATAATAGAAACAAGACTCATTTCCATATAAAAATGAAGTTATTATCATCAAGAAGCAACATTACATTTGGTAAATTCAAACTAAATCATTCTCAGAGATGACAATATTACATCGTAAGTTTATGTCAGACCAAATTAATAAACATGGAATACCTTAAATAAGAAATAGACCAAAATCCATATAGAAATATCATCTCTCCGAGCCTTGATTTTTTGTGATTATACAGCAGATTCAAATTCAGCATTCCCAAAAAATATTTCATAGAATTCACCAACACATTCCATCTGTAAAAGTGAAAATATTTAATTGCATATTCATTACAATCATAAACAAAACTCCCTATAGCACACATTGATTTGAGATTCAATTTAAAAGAACATTTTCAGTTATTATTTTATACAACATAGCTGAACTTTTAACATCAAAAATTGAGAAAAAACACATGTTCCCAACAGAGAATAAAAACTCAAAATTGTTTTAAAACACCATTTCCTTTTAATTATATTCATTCAACATGAATTAAGAGAACTTTTTTTTTATTAACGAAGAGTATTATATCAATAATATCATTATTTAAAAAGACATTGATTATTTTTCACTTGTTACAAGAAAAAAATATTAACTGCTATGCAACAATGTTGATTCTATACAGGTATCAGACAGACTTGTTTTTGGTAATTACCACAACAATCTCCTAATTAATTTCTACCCAACATATGATTTTTATAATTATTTTTTACAAGTTCAAATTTTATGACCGACCCAAGAAAAATGTATACTATGTTGTATATTAGCAAAAAGGAAATTACAACGCTTATAAAGATTCATATTTTTTTATCTATAACATAGGTATTCAACATTAAAAATGCAAACCAAACATGAAATAACATTTAGCACAGTCCAACGACAAATTAAAATTATACAACCTGATGTTTTTGAAGATAGTTTTAATTATAAAAATTTGATATCCTCATTATGTATGTTCAGTTAAAATGTAACATTTTAATTATGAAATCAGAAAAATAATTCTAATCAATTTATAGATTTACAAAAAATAGACATTAATAATAATTGATGACAACTCAAGTTTTGTACTGAAAAGAATGTGAATTTTTATGTTATAGTCCTCACGACATTTAATTATTTATTAGTTTACAATACAACCTGATTGAGTAGATTTCTTGAATGGTATTTCTCGAATAAGACTGGTCATAATGGGCTCTTCCACACTTTTTAGAAATAGTTTGGTTGACTTCTGGTCATCTCATGAATATAATCTCACAGCTCGGCTTTCATGACGATGGATTCTGCGCAGTCCTCAGATTAAGGATGGGTTTAAGGAAGGAAAGGAATCGCTACCACAAAGTACACGAACTAATTATCAATTTTACGTTCTCTACAAACACTAATCTGTCCCACACAAACATCTGACTTTAAAAAGAGTTATAGAATGGGCGCCAGTCTTACAATCAATAAAAATAAAAAATACAAATGGAATTTAAATCCTAATAGTCCGCGCTCTTCAATTTTTTAAAAAATCCTGCCCCACGTTGGGCGCCAATTGCAAGGTATGGTGTTTTATGAGAAAAGAAAAAAAGAAGCTAAAATTATACTCACCATAAAACCTTACCACCAGCAGTCAGCGATATTGCAATGAGACTCATTTAAAATAATGCAATTATCTCAGTATCTCAGGGCGTGTTATTTATTGATTAAGACGAAAAAAGAATATATTTAAGTATCAAATAAGAATTTTCTGTTCAATGAAACAGTAATTAAAACATGAAAAGCTGAGTCAGATGTGATTGTAGGGAAGACCAAGTGATGAAAGAAACGCACAAATACAAAAGAAATTACAATTTATTCATATCATGGTTGGCAAGGAGTATTAAATATGATGTAATTATCTACATTACCTGAACTAATCTAAATATTTGACATTTTGGTATAACAATTTAATTCTTAAATAACAATTTACAAGTTTTCAAATGTTTTTCTAGACCATGTGGTGTATAATGAAAAGAAATATCAGACATGACATAATTAAACAGATTCAACTAAATTTTCAAATGATATCAGTATTTCACATGTTTTTTTTATAATAACCAAGAAATGAAACAGTTTTATGAATTTCCATCTTCTTGAAGATGATCAGCAGGTACCATTTTTGTGATGAGAACTACCATCGTAGTATTTACGTCGATTTGAAGTGCAATTTACAGGTGTTTTAGTCATTATCAAGTCATGATGTGCAAATATGAGCATGCACCAACCATGATATTTAAAATTATTCATTTTCAGTCATCCATGGTGTACATAGTAAAGTACACCAATGTTGAAGAATGATGAAAAGACAGCATGAACAAACAAGATAAAGAAAGTAAAGAAGAAAGCAAAGAAGCAAGGAAGCAAGGAACAAAGAACAAAGGACAAAGGAGGCGGTTATATTTCCTGCAAGAATTCAGTTAAATTAGCGAACGTGACTCATGCCAGATACTTTATATAGACGAGGATCGATGAAATTAGATAGAGAACTTACCCAGCCTCCTTTGAACTTAAATTTCCAGTCTTTGCTGGGTAATTTTGCGTACGTCATTGTTGGCGATGACACCTCGTGTCGGCTGTCAGCGTTGAAAAGAAAGCATAGATATTTCGACCGGCCTAGCTAATCCGTTCACGGCTGTGTTCGCCTTTCAACTTTTTTAGAAATATTGCCAAGATTGCGAAGTGCGTTCGTTTAAGACATTTTTATAAACATTAAATTAAATTTATTAAGTAGTGACGTGTAAATACAAAAATAACGTCACAATATACTTAATTATTTGTCACATTTTGACACACTAGCTTAGGGCGCCATCTTGTATATAAATCAATGTTGGTACAGTAAAACATCTATATATACCTACATATATACTTAATTATTTGTCACATTTTGACACACTAGCTTAGGGCGCCATCTTGTATATAAATCAATGTTGGTACAGTAAAACATCTATATATACCTATATACTTAATTATTTGTCACATTTTGACACACTAGCTTAGGGCGCCATCTTGTATATAAATCAATGTTGGTACAGTAAAACATCTATATATACCTATATAACTACTTAATTATTTGTCACATTTTGACACACTAGCTTAGGGCGCCATCTTGTATATAAATGAATGTTGGTACAGTAAAACATCTATATATATACCTACATATATACTTAATTATTTGTCACATTTTGACAAACTAGCTTAGGGCGCCATCTTGTATATAAATCAATGTTGGTACAGTAAAACATCTATATATACCTATATACTTAATTATTTGTCACATTTTGACACACTAGCTTAGGGCGCCATCTTGTATATAAATCAATGTTGGTACAGTAAAACATCTATATATATACCTACATATATACTTAATTATTTGTCACATTTTGACACACTAGCTTAGGGCGCCATCTTGTATATAAATCAATGTTGGTACAGTAAAACATCTATATATACCTATATACTTAATTATTTGTCACATTTTGACACACTAGCTTAGGGCGCCATCTTGTATATAAATCAATGTTGGTACAGTAAAACTTCTATATATACCTACATATATACTTAATTATTTGTCACATTTTGACACACTAGCTTAGGGCGCCATCTTGTATATAAATCAATGTTGGTAAAGTAAAACATCTATATATACCTACATATATACTTAATTATTTGTCACATTTTGACACACTAGCTTAGGGCGCCATCTTGTATATAAATCAATGTTGGTACAGTAAAACATCTATATATACCTACATATATACATAATTATTTGTCACATTTTGACACACTAGCTTAGGGCACCATCTTGTATATAAATCAATGTTGGTACAGTAAAACATCTATATATACCTATATACTTAATTATTTGTCACATTTTGACACACTAGCTTAGGGCGCCATCTTGTATATAAATCAATGTTGGTACAGTAAAACATCTATATATATACCTATATAACTACTTAATTATTTGTCACATTTTGACACACTAGCTTAGGGCGCCATCTTGTATATAAATCAATGTTGGTACAGTAAAACATCTATATATACCTACATATATACTTAATTATTTGTCACATTTTGACACACTAGCTTAGGGCGCCATCTTGTATATAAATCAATGTTGGTACAGTAAAACATCTATATATATACCTACATATACACTTAATTATTTGTCACATTTTGACACACTAGCTTAGGGCGCCATCTTGTATATAAATCAATGTTGGTACAGTAAAACATCTATATATACCTATATAACTACTTAATTATTTGTCACATTTTGACACACTAGCTTAGGGCGCCATCTTGTATATAAATCAATGTTGGTACAGTAAAACATCTATATATACCTATATAACTACTTAATTATTTGTCACATTTTGACACACTAGCTTAGGGCGCCATCTTGTATATAAATCAATGTTGGTAAAGTAAAACATCTATATATACCTACATATATACTTAATTATTTGTCACATTTTGACACACTAGCTTAGGGCGCCATCTTGTATATAAATCAATGTTGGTACAGTAAAACATCTATATATACCTACATATATACTTAACTATTTGTCACATTTTGACACACTAGCTTAGGGCGCCATCTTGTATATAAATCAATGTTGGTACAGTAAAACATCTATATATACCTATATAACTACTTAATTAATTGTCACATTTTGACACACTAGCTTAGGGCGCCATCTTGTATATAAATCAATGTTGATACAGTAAAACATCTATATATACCTATATAACTACTTAATTATTTGTCACATTTTGACACACTAGCTTAGGGCGCCATCTTGTATATAAATCAATGTTGGTACAGTAAAACATCTATATATACCTATATAACTACTTAATTATTTGTCACATTTTGACACACTAGCTTAGGGCGCCATCTTGTATATAAATCAATGTTGGTACAGTAAAACATCTATATATACCTACATATATACTTAATTGTTTGTCACATTTTGACACACTAGCTTAGGGCGCCATCTTGTATATAAATCAATGTTGGTACAGTAAAACATCTATATATATACCTATATACTTAATTATTTGTCACATTTTGACACACTAGCTTAGGGCGCCATCTTGTATATAAATCAATGTTGGTACAGTAAAACATCTATATATACCTACATATATACTTAATTATTTGTCACATTTTGACACACTAGCTTAGGGCGCCATCTTGTATATAAATCAATGTTGGTACAGTAAAACATCTATATATACCTATATAACTACTTAATTATTTGTCACATTTTGACACACTAGCTTAGGGCGCCATCTTGTATATAAATCAATGTTGGTACAGTAAAACATCTATATATATATACCTATATACTAAATTATTTGTCACATTTTGACACACTAGCTTAGGGCGCCATCTTGTATATAAATCAATGTTGGTACAGTAAAACATCTATATATACCTATATACTTAATTATTTGTCACATTTTGACACACTAGCTTAGGGCGCTTTCTTGTATATATATCAATGTTGGTACGGTAAAACATCTATATATACCTACATATATACTTAATTATTTGTCACATTTTGACACACTAGCTTAGGGCGCCATCTTGTATATAAATCAATGTTGGTACAGTAAAACATCTATATATATATACCTATATAACTACTTAATTATTTGTCACATTTTGACACACTAGCTTAGGGCGCCATCTTGTATATAAATCAATGTTGGTACAGTAAAACATCTATATATACCTACATATATACTTAATTATTTGTCACATTTTGACACACTAGCTTAGGGCGCCATCTTGTATATAAATCAATGTTGGTACAGTAAAACATCTATATATATACCTACATATATACTTAATTATTTCTCACATTTTGACACACTAGCTTAGGGCGCCATCTTGTATATAAATCAATGTTGGTACAGTAAAACATCTATATATACCTATATACTTAATTATTTGTCACATTTTGACACACTAGCTTAGGGCGCCATCTTGTATATAAATCAATGTTGGTACAGTAAAACATCTATATATATACCTATATACTTAATAATTTGTCACATTTTGACACACTAGCTTAGGGCGCCATCTTGTATATAAATCAATGTTGGTACAGTAAAACATCTATATATACCTATATAACTACTTAATTATTTGTCACATTTTGACACACTAGCTTAGGGCGCCATCTTGTATATAAATCAATGTTGGTACAGTAAAACATCTATATATACCTATATACTTAATTATTTGTCACATTTTGACACACTAGCTTAGGGCGCCATCTTGTATATAAATCAATGTTGGTACAGTAAAACATCTATATATACCTATATAACTACTTAATTATTTGTCACATTTTGACACACTAGCTTAGGGCGCCATCTTGTATATAAATCAATGTTGGTACAGTAAAACATCTATATATACCTATATAACTACTTAATTATTTGTCACATTTTGACACACTAGCTTAGGGCGCCATCTTGTATATAAATCAATGTTGGTACAGTAAAACATCTATATATACCTACATATATACTTATTTATTTGTCACATTTTGACACACTAGCTTAGGGCGCCATCTTGTATATAAATCAATGTTGGTACAGTAAAACATCTATATATACCTATATAACTACTTAATTATTTGTCACATTTTGACACACTAGCTTAGGGCGCCATCTTGTATATAAATCAATGTTGGTACAGTAAAACATCTATATATATACCTATATAACTACTTAATTATTTGTCACATTTTGACACACTAGCTTAGGGCGCCATCTTGTATATAAATCAATGTTGGTACAGTAAAACATCTATATATACCTATATACTTAATTATTTGTCACATTTTGACACACTAGCTTAGGGCGCCATCTTGTATATAAATCAATGTTGGTACAGTAAAACATCTATATATACCTACATATATACTTAATTATTTGTCACATTTTGACACACTAGCTTAGGGCGCCATCTTGTATATAAATCAATGTTGGTACAGTAAAACATCTATATATACCTATATAACTACTTAATTATTTGTTACATTTTGACACACTTGCTTAGGGCGCCATCTTGTATATAAATCAAAGTTGGTAAAGTAAAACATCTATATATACCTACATATATACTTAATTATTTGTCACATTTTGACACACTAGCTTAGGGCGCCATCTTGTATATAAATCAATGTTGGTACAGTAAAACATCTATATATACCTACATATATACTTAATTATTTGTCACATTTTGACACACTAGCTTAGGGCGCCATCTTGTATATAAATCAATGTTGGTACAGCAAAACATCTATATATACCTATATAACTACTTAATTATTTGTCACATTTTGACACACTAGCTTAGGGCGCCATCTTGTATATAAATCAATGTTGGTACAGTAAAACATCTATATATACCTATATACTTAATTATTTGTCACATTTTGACACACTAGCTTAGGGCGCCATCTTGTATATAAATCAATGTTGGTACAGTAAAACATCTATATATACCTACATATATACTTAATTATTTGTCACATTTTGACACACTAGCTTAGGGCGCCATCTTGTATATAAATCAATGTTGGTACAGCAAAACATCTATATATACCTATATAACTACTTAATTATTTGTCACATTTTGACACACTAGCTTAGGGCGCCATCTTGTATATAAATCAATGTTGGTACAGTAAAACATCTATATATACCTACATATATACTTAATTATTTGTCACATTTTGACACACTAGCATAGGGCGCCATCTTGTATATAAATCAATGTTGGTACAGAAAAACATCTATATATATACCTATATAACTACTTAATTATTTGTCAAATTTTGACACACTAGCTTAGGGCGCCATCTTGTATATAAATCAATGTTGGTACAGTAAAACATCTATATATACCTACATATATACTTAATTATTTGTCACATTTTGACACACTAGCTTAGGGCGCCATCTTGTATATAAATCAATGTTGGTACAGTAAAACATCTTTATATATACCTACATATATACTTAATTATTTGTCACATTTTGACACACTAGCTTAGGGCGCCATCTTGTATATAAATCAATGTTGGTACAGTAAAACATCTATATATACCTATATACTTAATTATTTGTCACATTTTGACACACTAGCTTAGGGCGCCATCTTGTATATAAATCAATGTTGGTACAGTAAAACATCTATTTATACCTATATACTTAATTATTTGTCACATTTTGACACACTAGCTTAGGGCGCCATCTTGTATATAAATCAATGTTGGTACAGTAAAACATCTATATATACCTATATACTTAATTATTTGTCACATTTTGACACACTAGCTTAGGGCGCCATCTTGTATATAAATCAATGTTGGTACAGTAAAACATCTATATATACCTACATATATACTTAATTATTTGTCACATTTTGACACACTAGCTTAGGGCGCCATCTTGTATATAAATCAATGTTGGTACAGCAAAACATCTATATATACCTATATAACTACTTAATTATTTGTCACATTTTGACACACTAGCTTAGGGCGCCATCTTGTATATAAATCAATGTTGGTACAGTAAAACATCTATATATACCTATATACTTAATTATTTGTCACATTTTGACACACTAGCTTAGGGCGCCATCTTGTATATAAATCAATGTTGGTACAGTAAAACATCTATATATACCTACATATATACTTAATTATTTGTCACATTTTGACACACTAGCTTAGGGCGCCATCTTGTATATAAATCAATGTTGGTACAGCAAAACATCTATATATACCTATATAACTACTTAATTATTTGTCACATTTTGACACACTAGCTTAGGGCGCCATCTTGTATATAAATCAATGTTGGTACAGTAAAACATCTATATATACCTACATATATACTTAATTATTTGTCACATTTTGACACACTAGCATAGGGCGCCATCTTGTATATAAATCAATGTTGGTACAGAAAAACATCTATATATATACCTATATAACTACTTAATTATTTGTCAAATTTTGACACACTAGCTTAGGGCGCCATCTTGTATATAAATCAATGTTGGTACAGTAAAACATCTATATATACCTACATATATACTTAATTATTTGTCACATTTTGACACACTAGCTTAGGGCGCCATCTTGTATATAAATCAATGTTGGTACAGTAAAACATCTTTATATATACCTACATATATACTTAATTATTTGTCACATTTTGACACACTAGCTTAGGGCGCCATCTTGTATATAAATCAATGTTGGTACAGTAAAACATCTATATATACCTATATACTTAATTATTTGTCACATTTTGACACACTAGCTTAGGGCGCCATCTTGTATATAAATCAATGTTGGTACAGTAAAACATCTATATATACCTATATACTTAATTATTTGTCACATTTTGACACACTAGCTTAGGGCGCCATCTTGTATATAAATCAATGTTGGTACAGTAAAACATCTATTTATACCTATATACTTAATTATTTGTCACATTTTGACACACTAGCTTAGGGCGCCATCTTGTATATAAATCAATGTTGGTACAGTAAAACATCTATTTATACCTATATACTTAATTATTTGTCACATTTTGACACACTAGCTTAGGGCGCCATCTTGTATATAAATCAATGTTGGTACAGTAAAACATCTATATATACCTATATAACTACTTAATTATTTGTCACATTTTGACACACTAGCTTAGGGCGCCATCTTGTATATAAATCAATGTTGGTACAGTAAAACATCTATATATACCTATATACTTAATTATTTGTCACATTTTGACACACTAGCTTAGGGTGCCATCTTGTATATAAATCAATGTTGGTACAGTAAAACATCTATTTATACCTATATACTTAATTATTTGTCACATTTTGACACACTAGCTTAGGGCGCCATCTTGTATATAAATCAATGTTGGTACAGTAAAACATCTATATATACCTACATATATACTTAATTATTTGTCACATTTTGACACACTAGCTTAGGGCGCCATCTTGTATATAAATCAATGTTGGTACAGTAAAACATCTATATATACCTATATAACTACTTAATTATTTGTCACATTTTGACACACTAGCTTAGGGCGCCATCTTGTATATAAATCAATGTTGGTAAAGTAAAACATCTATATATACCTACATATGTACTTAATTATTTGTCACATTTTGACACACTAGCTTAGGGCGCCATCTTGTATATAAATCAATGTTGGTACAGTAAAACATCTATATATACCTACATATATACTTAATTATTTGTCACATTTTGACACACTAGCTTAGGGCGCCATCTTGTATATAAATCAATGTTGGTACAGTAAAACATCTATATATACCTATATAACTACTTAATTATTTGTCACATTTTGACACACTAGCTTAGGGCGCCATCTTGTATATAAATCAATGTTGGTACAGTAAAACATCTATATATACCTACATATATACTTAATTATTTGTCACATTTTGACACACTAGCTTAGGGCGCCATCTTGTATATAAATCAATGTTGGTACAGTAAAACATCTATATATACCTACATATATACTTAATTATTTGTCACATTTTGACACACTAGCTTAGGGCGCCATCTTGTATATAAATCAATGTTGGTACAGTAAAACATCTATATATACCTATATACTTAATTATTTGTCACATTTTGACACACTAGCTTAGGGCGCCATCTTGTATATAAATCAATGTTGGTACAGTAAAACATCTATATATACCTATATAACTCCTTAATTATTTGTCACATTTTGACACACTAGCTTAGGGCGCCATCTTGTATATAAATGAATGTTGGTACAGTAAAACATCTATATATATACCTACATATATACTTAATTATTTGTCACATTTTGACAAACTAGCTTAGGGCGCCATCTTGTATATAAATCAATGTTGGTACAGTAAAACATCTATATATACCTATATACTTAATTATTTGTCACATTTTGACACACTAGCTTAGGGCGCCATCTTGTATATAAATCAATGTTGGTACAGTAAAACATCTATATATATACCTACATATATACTTAATTATTTGTCACATTTTGACACACTAGCTTAGGGCGCCATCTTGTATATAAATCAATGTTGGTACAGTAAAACATCTATATATACCTATATACTTAATTATTTGTCACATTTTGACACACTAGCTTAGGGCGCCATCTTGTATATAAATCAATGTTGGTACAGTAAAACTTCTATATATACCTACATATATACTTAATTATTTGTCACATTTTGACACACTAGCTTAGGGCGCCATCTTGTATATAAATCAATGTTGGTAAAGTAAAACATCTATATATACCTACATATATACTTAATTATTTGTCACATTTTGACACACTAGCTTAGGGCGCCATCTTGTATATAAATCAATGTTGGTACAGTAAAACATCTATATATACCTACATATATACATAATTATTTGTCACATTTTGACACACTAGCTTAGGGCACCATCTTGTATATAAATCAATGTTGGTACAGTAAAACATCTATATATACCTATATACTTAATTATTTGTCACATTTTGACACACTAGCTTAGGGCGCCATCTTGTATATAAATCAATGTTGGTACAGTAAAACATCTATATATATACCTATATAACTACTTAATTATTTGTCACATTTTGACACACTAGCTTAGGGCGCCATCTTGTATATAAATCAATGTTGGTACAGTAAAACATCTATATATATATACCTATATAACTACTTAATTATTTGTCACATTTTGACACACTAGCTTAGGGCGCCATCTTGTATATAAATCAATGTTGGTACAGTAAAACATCTATATATACCTACATATATACTTAATTATTTGTCACATTTTGACACACTAGCTTAGGGCGCCATCTTGTATATAAATCAATGTTGGTACAGTAAAACATCTATATATATACCTACATATACACTTAATTATTTGTCACATTTTGACACACTAGCTTAGGGCGCCATCTTGTATATAAATCAATGTTGGTACAGTAAAACATCTATATATACCTATATAACTACTTAATTATTTGTCACATTTTGACACACTAGCATAGGGCGCCATCTTGTATATAAATCAATGTTGGTACAGTAAAACATCTATATATACCTATATAACTACTTAATTATTTGTCACATTTTGACACACTAGCTTAGGGCGCCATCTTGTATATAAATCAATGTTGGTAAAGTAAAACATCTATATATACCTACATATATACTTAATTATTTGTCACATTTTGACACACTAGCTTAGGGCGCCATCTTGTATATAAATCAATGTTGGTACAGTAAAACATCTATATATACCTACATATATACTTAACTATTTGTCACATTTTGACACACTAGCTTAGGGCGCCATCTTGTATATAAATCAATGTTGGTACAGTAAAACATCTATATATACCTATATAACTACTTAATTAATTGTCACATTTTGACACACTAGCTTAGGGCGCCATCTTGTATATAAATCAATGTTGATACAGTAAAACATCTATATATACCTATATAACTACTTAATTATTTGTCACATTTTGACACACTAGCTTAGGGCGCCATCTTGTATATAAATCAATGTTGGTACAGTAAAACATCTATATATACCTATATAACTACTTAATTATTTGTCACATTTTGACACACTAGCTTAGGGCGCCATCTTGTATATAAATCAATGTTGGTACAGTAAAACATCTATATATACCTACATATATACTTAATTGTTTGTCACATTTTGACACACTAGCTTAGGGCGCCATCTTGTATATAAATCAATGTTGGTACAGTAAAACATCTATATATATACCTATATACTTAATTATTTGTCACATTTTGACACACTAGCTTAGGGCGCCATCTTGTATATAAATCAATGTTGGTACAGTAAAACATCTATATATACCTACATATATACTTAATTATTTGTCACATTTTGACACACTAGCTTAGGGCGCCATCTTGTATATAAATCAATGTTGGTACAGTAAAACATCTATATATACCTATATAACTACTTAATTATTTGTCACATTTTGACACACTAGCTTAGGGCGCCATCTTGTATATAAATCAATGTTGGTACAGTAAAACATCTATATATATATACCTATATACTAAATTATTTGTCACATTTTGACACACTAGCTTAGGGCGCCATCTTGTATATAAATCAATGTTGGTACAGTAAAACATCTATATATACCTATATACTTAATTATTTGTCACATTTTGACACACTAGCTTAGGGCGCTTTCTTGTATATATATCAATGTTGGTACGGTAAAACATCTATATATACCTACATATATACTTAATTATTTGTCACATTTTGACACACTAGCTTAGGGCGCCATCTTGTATATAAATCAATGTTGGTACAGTAAAACATCTATATATACCTATATACTTAATTATTTGTCACATTTTGACACACTAGCTTAGGGCGCCATCTTGTATATAAATCAATGTTGGTACAGTAAAACATCTATATATATACCTATATACTTAATAATTTGTCACATTTTGACACACTAGCTTAGGGCGCCATCTTGTATATAAATCAATGTTGGTACAGTAAAACATCTATATATACCTATATAACTACTTAATTATTTGTCACATTTTGACACACTAGCTTAGGGCGCCATCTTGTATATAAATCAATGTTGGTACAGTAAAACATCTATATATACCTATATACTTAATTATTTGTCACATTTTGACACACTAGCTTAGGGCGCCATCTTGTATATAAATCAATGTTGGTACAGTAAAACATCTATATATACCTATATAACTACTTAATTATTTGTCACATTTTGACACACTAGCTTAGGGCGCCATCTTGTATATAAATCAATGTTGGTACAGTAAAACATCTATATATACCTATATAACTACTTAATTATTTGTCACATTTTGACACACTAGCTTAGGGCGCCATCTTGTATATAAATCAATGTTGGTACAGTAAAACATCTATATATACCTACATATATACTTATTTATTTGTCACATTTTGACACACTAGCTTAGGGCGCCATCTTGTATATAAATCAATGTTGGTACAGTAAAACATCTATATATACCTATATAACTACTTAATTATTTGTCACATTTTGACACACTAGCTTAGGGCGCCATCTTGTATATAAATCAATGTTGGTACAGTAAAACATCTATATATACCTATATAACTACTTAATTATTTGTCACATTTTGACACACTAGCTTAGGGCGCCATCTTGTATATAAATCAATGTTGGTACAGTAAAACATCTATATATACCTATATACTTAATTATTTGTCACATTTTGACACACTAGCTTAGGGCGCCATCTTGTATATAAATCAATGTTGGTACAGTAAAACATCTATATATACCTACATATATACTTAATTATTTGTCACATTTTGACACACTAGCTTAGGGCGCCATCTTGTATATAAATCAATGTTGGTACAGTAAAACATCTATATATACCTATATAACTACTTAATTATTTGTTACATTTTGACACACTTGCTTAGGGCGCCATCTTGTATATAAATCAAAGTTGGTAAAGTAAAACATCTATATATACCTACATATATACTTAGTTATTTGTCACATTTTGACACACTAGCTTAGGGCGCCATCTTGTATATAAATCAATGTTGGTACAGTAAAACATCTATATATACCTACATATATACTTAATTATTTGTCACATTTTGACACACTAGCTTAGGGTGCCATCTTGTATATAAATCAATGTTGGTACAGTAAAACATCTATATATACCTATATAACTACTTAATTATTTGTCACATTTTGACACACTAGCTTAGGGCGCCATCTTGTATATAAATCAATGTTGGTACAGTAAAACATCTATATATATACCTATATACTTAATTATTTGTCACATTTTGACACACTAGCTTAGGGCGCCATCTTGTATATAAATCAATGTTGGTACAGTAAAACATCTATATATACCTATATACTTAATTATTTGTCACATTTTGACACACTAGCTTAGGGCGCCATCTTGTATATAAATCAATGTTGGTACAGTAAAACATCTATATATACCTACATATATACTTAATTATTTGTCACATTTTGACACACTAGCTTAGGGCGCCATCTTGTATATAAATCAATGTTGGTACAGCAAAACATCTATATATACCTATATAACTACTTAATTATTTGTCACATTTTGACACACTAGCTTAGGGCGCCATCTTGTATATAAATCAATGTTGGTACAGTAAAACATCTATATATACCTATATACTTAATTATTTGTCACATTTTGACACACTAGCTTAGGGCGCCATCTTGTATATAAATCAATGTTGGTACAGTAAAACATCTATATATACCTACATATATACTTAATTATTTGTCACATTTTGACACACTAGCTTAGGGCGCCATCTTGTATATAAATCAATGTTGGTACAGCAAAACATCTATATATACCTATATAACTACTTAATTATTTGTCACATTTTGACACACTAGCTTAGGGCGCCATCTTGTATATAAATCAATGTTGGTACAGTAAAACATCTATATATACCTACATATATACTTAATTATTTGTCACATTTTGACACACTAGCATAGGGCGCCATCTTGTATATAAATCAATGTTGGTACAGAAAAACATCTATATATATACCTATATAACTACTTAATTATTTGTCAAATTTTGACACACTAGCTTAGGGCGCCATCTTGTATATAAATCAATGTTGGTACAGTAAAACATCTATATATACCTACATATATACTTAATTATTTGTCACATTTTGACACACTAGCTTAGGGCGCCATCTTGTATATAAATCAATGTTGGTACAGTAAAACATCTTTATATATACCTACATATATACTTAATTATTTGTCACATTTTGACACACTAGCTTAGGGCGCCATCTTGTATATAAATCAATGTTGGTACAGTAAAACATCTATATATACCTATATACTTAATTATTTGTCACATTTTGACACACTAGCTTAGGGCGCCATCTTGTATATAAATCAATGTTGGTACAGTAAAACATCTATTTATACCTATATACTTAATTATTTGTCACATTTTGACACACTAGCTTAGGGCGCCATCTTGTATATAAATCAATGTTGGTACAGTAAAACATCTATATATACCTATATAACTACTTAATTATTTGTCACATTTTGACACACTAGCTTAGGGCGCCATCTTGTATATAAATCAATGTTGGTACAGTAAAACATCTATATATATACCTATATACTTAATTATTTGTCACATTTTGACACACTAGCTTAGGGCGCCATCTTGTATATAAATCAATGTTGGTACAGTAAAACATCTATATATACCTATATACTTAATAATTTGTCACATTTTGACACACTAGCTTAGGGCGCCATCTTGTATATAAATCAATGTTGGTACAGTAAAACATCTATATATACCTATATAACTACTTAATTATTTGTCACATTTTGACACACTAGCTTAGGGCGCCATCTTGTATATAAATCAATGTTGGTACAGTAAAACATCTATATATACCTATATACTTAATTATTTGTCACATTTTGACACACTAGCTTAGGGCGCCATCTTGTATATAAATCAATGTTGGTACAGTAAAACATCTATATATATACCTATATACTTAATTATTTGTCACATTTTGACACACTAGCTTAGGGCGCCATCTTGTATATAAATCAATGTTGGTACAGTAAAACATCTATATATACCTACATATATACTTAATTATTTGTCACATTTTGACACACTAGCTTAGGGCGCCATCTTGTATATAAATCAATGTTGGTACAGTAAAACATCTATATATACCTACATATATACTTAATTATTTGTCACATTTTGACACACTAGCTTAGGGCGCCATCTTGTATATAAATCAATGTTGGTACAGCAAAACATCTATATATACCTATATAACTACTTAATTATTTGTCACATTTTGACACACTAGCTTAGGGCGCCATCTTGTATATAAATCAATGTTGGTACAGTAAAACATCTATATATACCTATATACTTAATTATTTGTCACATTTTGACACACTAGCTTAGGGCGCCATCTTGTATATAAATCAATGTTGGTACAGTAAAACATCTATATATACCTACATATATACTTAATTATTTGTCACATTTTGACACACTAGCTTAGGGCGCCATCTTGTATATAAATCAATGTTGGTACAGCAAAACATCTATATATACCTATATAACTACTTAATTATTTGTCACATTTTGACACACTAGCTTAGGGCGCCATCTTGTATATAAATCAATGTTGGTACAGTAAAACATCTATATATACCTACATATATACTTAATTATTTGTCACATTTTGACACACTAGCATAGGGCGCCATCTTGTATATAAATCAATGTTGGTACAGAAAAACATCTATATATATACCTATATAACTACTTAATTATTTGTCAAATTTTGACACACTAGCTTAGGGCGCCATCTTGTATATAAATCAATGTTGGTACAGTAAAACATCTATATATACCTACATATATACTTAATTATTTGTCACATTTTGACACACTAGCTTAGGGCGCCATCTTGTATATAAATCAATGTTGGTACAGTAAAACATCTTTATATATACCTACATATATACTTAATTATTTGTCACATTTTGACACACTAGCTTAGGGCGCCATCTTGTATATAAATCAATGTTGGTACAGTAAAACATCTATATATACCTATATACTTAATTATTTGTCACATTTTGACACACTAGCTTAGGGCGCCATCTTGTATATAAATCAATGTTGGTACAGTAAAACATCTATATATACCTATATACTTAATTATTTGTCACATTTTGACACACTAGCTTAGGGCGCCATCTTGTATATAAATCAATGTTGGTACAGTAAAACATCTATTTATACCTATATACTTAATTATTTGTCACATTTTGACACACTAGCTTAGGGCGCCATCTTGTATATAAATCAATGTTGGTACAGTAAAACATCTATATATACCTATATAACTACTTAATTATTTGTCACATTTTGACACACTAGCTTAGGGCGCCATCTTGTATATAAATCAATGTTGGTACAGTAAAACATCTATATATATACCTATATACTTTATTATTTGTCACATTTTGACACACTAGCTTAGGGCGCCATCTTGTATATAAATCAATGTTGGTACAGTAAAACATCTATATATACCTATATACTTAATAATTTGTCACATTTTGACACACTAGCTTAGGGCGCCATCTTGTATATAAATCAATGTTGGTACAGTAAAACATCTATATATACCTATATAACTACTTAATTATTTGTCACATTTTGACACACTAGCTTAGGGCGCCATCTTGTATATAAATCAATGTTGGTACAGTAAAACATCTATATATACCTATATACTTAATTATTTGTCACATTTTGACACACTAGCTTAGGGTGCCATCTTGTATATAAATCAATGTTGGTACAGTAAAACATCTATTTATACCTATATACTTAATTATTTGTCACATTTTGACACACTAGCTTAGGGCGCCATCTTGTATATAAATCAATGTTGGTACAGTAAAACATCTATATATACCTACATATATACTTAATTATTTGTCACATTTTGACACACTAGCTTAGGGCGCCATCTTGTATATAAATCAATGTTGGTACAGTAAAACATCTATATATACCTATATAACTACTTAATTATTTGTCACATTTTGACACACTAGCTTAGGGCGCCATCTTGTATATAAATCAATGTTGGTAAAGTAAAACATCTATATATACCTACATATGTACTTAATTATTTGTCACATTTTGACACACTAGCTTAGGGCGCCATCTTGTATATAAATCAATGTTGGTACAGTAAAACATCTATATATACCTACATATATACTTAATTATTTGTCACATTTTGACACACTAGCTTAGGGCGCCATCTTGTATATAAATCAATGTTGGTACAGTAAAACATCTATATATACCTATATAACTACTTAATTATTTGTCACATTTTGACACACTAGCTTAGGGCGCCATCTTGTATATAAATCAATGTTGGTACAGTAAAACATCTATATATACCTACATATATACTTAATTATTTGTCACATTTTGACACACTAGCTTAGGGCGCCATCTTGTATATAAATCAATGTTGGTACAGTAAAACATCTATATATACCTACATATATACTTAATTATTTGTCACATTTTGACACACTAGCTTAGGGCGCCATCTTGTATATAAATCAATGTTGGTACAGTAAAACATCTATATATACCTATATAACTACTTAATTATTTGTCACATTTTGACACACTAGCTTAGGGCGCCATCTTGTATATAAATCAATGTTGGTACATTAAAACATCTATATATATACCTATATACTTAAATATTTGTCACATTTTGACACACTAGCTTAGGGCGCCATCTTGTATATAAATCAATGTTGGTACAGTAAAACATCTATATATACCTATATACTTAATTATTTGTCACATTTTGACACACTAGCTTAGGGCGCCATCTTGTATATAAATCAATGTTGGTACAGTAAAACATCTATATATACCTACATATATACTTAATTATTTGTCACATTTTGACACACTAGCATAGGGCGCCATCTTGTATATAAATCAATGTTGGTACAGTTAAACATCTATATATACCTATATAACTACTTAATTATTTGTCACATTTTGACACACTAGCTTAGGGCGCCATCTTGTATATAAATCAATGTTGGTAAAGTAAAACATCTATATATACCTACATATATACTTAATTATTTGTCACATTTTGACACACTAGCTTAGGGCGCCATCTTGTATATAAATCAATGTTGGTACAGTAAAACATCTATATATACCTACATATATACTTAATTATTTGTCACATTTTGACACACTAGCATAGGGCGCCATCTTGTATATAAATCAGTGTTGGTACAGTAAAACATCTATATATACCTATATAACTACTTAATTATTTGTCACATTTTGACACACTAGCTTAGGGCGCCATCTTGTATATAAATCAATGGTGGTACAGTAAAACATCTATATATACCTATGTATATAACTACTTAATTATTTGTCACATTTTGACACACTAGCTTAGGGCGCCATCTTGTATATAAATCAATGTTGGTACAGTTAAACATCTATATATACCTATATAACTACTTAATTATTTGTCACATTTTGACACACTAGCTTAGGGCGCCATCTTGTATATAAATCAATGTTGGTACAGTAAAACATCTATATATACCTATATACTTAATTATTTGTCACATTTTCAATTTGATACCTTTTTAAAGCATTAGTTTAAACATCTAGGTGTCTAATATGAGGAAATTATGTTATGACTAGTGATGAGCAAAGTCTTACAAATCTTGCAGTCCTGTTCTTGGTCTTGCGTAACTTACAAGACCAGGGGGTGCAAGATCAAGACCAAGCTTTTGCGGTCTCCTAATCCGGAAAGACCAAGAGTCTTGCGGTCTCGTAAAATTTTATAAACTTATTAAGTTTTAATTGAAAAGTGAGCAATTAGCTACGTAGGTAGGTAGGTACTATCGACACCATACCATAAATTGGTGTTTTTTGTCACATTAAGACCAAGACCAAAATGGGTATCTAAGACGACTTAATAAGACTCGATCGAGTATGCAAGGACAAGACTAAGACCACATCTTTAAATGCATGAACAAGACCAATGACAAGTATGGAATATGGTCTTGGTTTTGCATTTCATCATCATCATCATCATCAGCCGTTATTCGTCCAGTGTTGGACATAGGCCTCCCCTTTAAACCTCCATGTTTCCCTATCCCTCGCCACCCTGTGCCATTGACCTCCTGCCACTCGTTTTATGTCATCAGACCATCTTGTTTGCGGTCTGCCCGGGTTTCGGCGTTCAGTTCTCGAAGCGTTTAGTCCATCGATCATCTGCTGTCCTTACTACATGGCCAGCCTAATTCCATTTTAAGGAAGCTACCTTGTATGCAACATCGGTAACTTTTTTGTCCTTTCTCTGTTCCATTCGTTGCGTTTTCGATCACGAAGACTAATGTTTAGCATCCTCCTCTCCATTGCTCGTTGCGTCACTAAGAGTTTCTGTACTGTACGTTTTGTACGTTTTGTGGTTTTGCATTTGCTCATCACTAACTTGACCCCTTAAACACAAGCGGTCTTACTTATTAGATTTCGTTAATAGCTTACTTAACTCGCAACTAGATAAGCACGACTAAAATAGTCAAGATCGGTATTAAAAAAATCTTACTTATAAACGTAGACTAAGATATGACTTACTAGTTCACTAAATTGTTTACGAACACCCTCATTTATTTTTTTCATATGGTCACATTGGCTTCACAGATGTCGAAAAATAGAAAATTGCATGTAATTTTTGGATAGCTGACATCGAAAAATGAAAACAAAAACCGCGTTGTACCGTGTTGAGTCAAATTAAACACGATTGCGATGAAGAATAACTAGGAAAATCGTTAAAAGTATTAAATTTTTCTGTCAATCTCAAATATGCGTCGGAACATAGGTATGTGAAAGATCCGCCATTTTGAAATATTTGTTATGACGCGTTAGTCAAGCGTTAAACAACCTCTCGACTTGTCTTAACTTGACGAATATGAAATTAAGGCGTAATAAAGATAGTCACGGTTTATAAGTAAACTTTTACGTTAATCACGCTCTATTACCAGGTACTATAGATAGTTTACGTTTATAAGTAAGACGGAAGATTAAGAAGTAAGTCACAAGTTATAGTGATGACACTACAGAGTGAAGCGCTGCCACATGTCATCGCAACCTTTTTAGACTGGGCGGACTTGACGTTAGGTTAGAGGGACAAAGAAGAGATTCAATTCCCGTGGCTGCTGATTTTGTGCGCTAGCACGAGGTATTTTTAGAGGAAGTGAAATTGATTTCGTAGATAATTCCACTGATACAAAGACGTAAAGAATTTTCCAAATTATCTTCAGTCAGCCTTGTACGATGTTTTGATTTATTAACTTTCATTGAAAAGAACTGTTCTAAAGTAGTGTAATATTTTTTATTAATTGGATTTTACAAAATGTCTCGCGGGCAGGATCCAATCTCACATATTGTCGGGTGAAAACGCTCTGACAGTTATAGTATCTGTTGACTTCTATTTTATCTGTGGAATGATGACTTTTATTTGTTTCTGTGGTGTCTATTATGTCATTTGACATTATTTATGCGGTGCCACTATTTTTACGACCGGAATTGGCGGGAAAAGCGTTTTCCCGCCATAGAGTGTCTATTTACACGACAAATTTTCTGACGTCGTCTATGTTTTTAGATCATTTATAACCATAGAAAGCGCAGATAAATCAAAATACAAAAATATTTACCTTTGTCATTTTTTCAATGGTCATAAAAATGCATCATGGAAACCAACTTGAAGAAAAAATAAATAATATTGGCATCTTATTACATTTACTTAATTTTATAAATCATTTTTTCATCGAAATCTACAATTATAACAAAGTATAAACAAAGGTAAATATTTTTATAACTTGATTTATCTGCGTTTTCTGTGGGTATTTTTGGTTTTCGTCTATGGTTGAGTCGTGTAAATAGTCGTAGCCTAATATAAATCGCTGCAAAACACAAGGAATTCATTGTATTTTCAAACAATTTCTAACCTCAATATTTTAACAACCGATATTATAACCTCTTAATATTTTAAATACATACATAAGCGTATTGGCCCACGATGTCATTGGAAGGTATTTATTGTAGGTAGGGGTTTTACCGTGGAAATAATGACATATGTACAAATTGACAATTAAAACCAACTGTGGTGGAACGCGTATCTCGTTTGCAATAATTACCGGATTTTATACCTATGTACATTTGTAAAGGAAATAAGAATTAATTATAATTTATACATACATACATACCTACATACATACCATGACACCATGTCTTTCACGGGGTAGGCAGAGAGAATCGTAAGCCACTTATTTCTATCTTGACACACATACTTCGCCTCGTCGACATTCATACGTTGTTTTATACATGTTGGTCTGTTGTTCACGCTTCTAACATTTCCGTCTTTCAAAATACCGTTCACATGGATGTGCCATCCCTTCCTTGGGCGGCCCCGACCTCTCATTCCATTCCTGTCCGCAATGTATATTTTCTTCGTCAGGCGTTCGTTATTCATTCTCCCCATGTGGCCAAACCATCTCAATGTGTTCACTTTCATTCTATTATTGGCAACTTTCTTTATCTTACATTCTTTCCATATGTCCTCATTTTTGACCTTGTCATACATCGTTCTATTACAGATTCTTCTTAGCGATCTCATTAATTTCAACTGCATTTATCTTGCTTTCATGCGACTTCTGCCATGTCCAGGTCTACTTCACTTCGTCAAAGTTAGCACTAAGATAGCGTTATGAATGGCAACTTGACCATCCTTTGATATGTAGCGGTCATTCATAACTGGTCAAAGTGCTCCATTCCCTGTTTTCTGTTTAAAAGGGGTATTATCATTCTCTTTTTCTTTTTAACAAAGAAGTGATATTTTTGAAGAAATGCGGTGTTGTTAATTGCATTACAGTTGAGGAAAAGGGGTGATATATTTGTCGAAAAGCGTTATTATTATTCGCATTATCTTTCGGAAAAGGAGTGATATTATGAAAAAAAATTGGGATGTTATTATTCGTGTTATTTTGGAAAAGGTGTGATATTTTTGTAGGAGAGCGGTGATAATATTCGCGTTTTGTTTAGGGAAAAGGAGTGATATTTTAGTAGAAATGTGGTGTTGTTATTCGCGTCATGGTTTTGGAAAAGGAGTGACAATTTTGGAGAAAAAAAGGTGTAAATATTCGCGTTATGCTTTTGGAAAACAAGTGATATTTTGTAGAAGAGAGGTGTTATTATTCGCGTTATGTTTTTGGAAAAGGAGTGATATTTTAGTGGAAATGCGATATTATTATTCTCGTTATATTTATGGAAAAGGAGTGACTATTTTGGAGACAAAAAGGTGTAAATATTCGCGTTATGCTTTTGGAAAACGAGTCATATATTAGTAGAAATGCGGTGTTATTATTCTCGTTACTTTTTTGAAAGAGGAGTGATATTTTAGTAGAAATGTGGTGTTATTATTCTCGTTTTATTTTTGAAAAAGGAGTGATATTTTAGTATAAAAAAGGTGTAAATATTCGCGTTATGCTTTTGGAAAACGAGTCATATATTAGTAGAAATGCGGTCTTATTATTCTCGTTTTATTTTTGAAAAAGGAGTGATATTTTAGTAGAAAAAGGTGTAAATATTCGCGTTATACTTTTGGAAAACGAGTGATATTTTTATAGAAAAGCGGTGTTATTATTTGCGTTATGGTTTTGGAAGGGGAGTGATATTTTTGAGAAATACGGTGTTTTTATTCGTATTTTGTTCTTGGAAAAGGAGTGATATTTTAGTAGAAATGTGGTGATATTATTCTCGCTATATTTTTGGAAAAAGAGTGATATTATTGGAGAAAAAAGGTGTTAATATTCACGTTATGCTTTTGGAAAACAAGTGATATTTTGCAGAAGATAGGTGTTATTATTCGCGTTATGTTTTTGGAAAAGGAGTGACAATTTTGGAGAAAAAAAGGTGTTCATATTCGCGTTATTCTTTTGGAAAACGAGTCATATATTAGTAGAAATGCGGTCTTATTATTCTCGTTTTATTTTTGAAAAAGGAGTGATATTTTAGTAGAAAAAGGTGTAAATATTCGCGTTATGCTTTTGGAAAACGAGTCATATATTAGTAGAAATGCGGTCTTATTATTCTCGTTTTATTTTTGAAAAAGGAGTGATATTTTAGTAGAAAAAGGTGTAAATATTCGCGTTATACTTTTGGAAAACGAGTGATATTTTTATAGAAAAGCGGTGTTATTATTTGCGTTATGGTTTTGGAAGGGGAGTGATATTTTTGAGAAATACGGTGTTTTTATTCGTATTTTGTTCTTGGAAAAGGAGTGATATTTTAGTAGAAATGTGGTGATATTATTCTCGCTATATTTTTGGAAAAAGAGTGATATTATTGGAGAAAAAAGGTGTTAATATTCACGTTATGCTTTTGGAAAACAAGTGATATTTTGCAGAAGATAGGTGTTATTATTCGCGTTATGTTTTTGGAAAAGGAGTGACAATTTTGGAGAAAAAAAGGTGTTCATATTCGCGTTATTCTTTTGGAAAACGAGTCATATATTAGTAGAAATGCGGTCTTATTATTCTCGTTTTATTTTTGAAAAAGGAGTGATATTTTAGTAGAAAAAGGTGTAAATATTCGCGTTATGCTTTTGGAAAACGAGTGATATTTTTATAGAAAAGCGGTGTTATTATTTGCGTTATGGTTTTGGAAGGGGAGTGATATTTTTGAGAAATACGGTGTTTTTATTCGCATTTTGTTCTTGGAAAAGGAGTGATATTTTAATAGAAATGTGGTGATATTATTCTAGTTATATTTTTGGAAAAAGAGTGATATTATTGTAGAAAAAAGGTGTTAATATTCACGTTATGCTTTTGGAAAACAAGTGATATTTTGCAGAAAAGAGGTGTTATTATTCGCGTTATGTTTTTGGAAAAGGAATGATATTTTAGTGGAAATGCGATGTTATTATTCTCGTTATATTTTTGGAAAAGGAGTGACAATTTTGGAGATAAAAAGGTGTACATATTCGCGTTATGCTTTTGGAAAACGAGTCATATTTTAGTAGAAATGCGGTGTTATTATTCGCGTTTTCTTTTTGAAAAAGGAGTGATATTTTAGTAGAAAAAAGGTGTAAATATTCGCGTTATGCTTTTGGAAAACAAGTGATATTTTGCAGAAAAGAGGTGTTATTATTCGCGTTATGTTTTTGGAAAAGGAATGATATTTTAGTGGAAATGCGATGTTATTATTCTCGTTATATTTTTGGAAAAGGAGTGACAATTTTGGAGATAAAAAGGTGTACATATTCGCGTTATGCTTTTGGAAAACGAGTCATATTTTAGTAGAAATGCGGTGTTATTATTCGCGTTTTCTTTTTGAAAAAGGAGTGATATTTTAGTAGAAAAAAGGTGTAAATATTCGCGTTATGCTTTTGAAAAACGAGTGATATTTTTAAAGAAAAGCGGTGTTATTATTTGCGTTATGCTTTTGAAAGGAGAGTGATATTTTTGAGAAATGCGGTGTTTTATTCGCATTTTGTTCTTGGAAAAGGAGTGATATTTTAGTAGAAATGTGGTGATATTATTCTCGTTATATTTTTGGAAAAATAGTGATATTATTATAGAAAAAAGGTGTTAATATTCACGTTATGCTTTTGTAAAACAAGTGATATTTTGCAGAAAAGAGGTGTTATTATTCGCGTTATGTTTTTGAAAGGAGAGTGATATTTTTGAGAAATGCGGTGTTTTATTCGCATTTTGTTCTTGGAAAAGGAGTGATATTTTAGTAGAAATGTGGTGATATTATTCTCGTTATATTTTTGGAAAAATAGTGATATTATTATAGAAAAAAGGTGTTAATATTCACGTTATGCTTTTGGAAAACAAGTGATATTTTGCAGAAAAGAGGTGTTATTATTCGCGTTATGTTTTTGGAAAAGGAATGATATTTTAGTGGAAATGCGATGTTATTATTCTCGTTATATTTTTGGGAAAGGAGTGACAATTTGGAGATAAAAAGGTGTAAATATTCGCGTTATGCTTTTGGAAAACGAGTCATATTTTAGTAGAAATGCGGTATTATTATTCGCGTTTTCTTTTTGAAAAAGGATTGATATTTTAGTAGAAAAAGGTGTAAATATTCGCGTTATGCTTTTGGAAAACGAGTGATATTTTTATAGAAAAGCGGTGTTATTATTTGCGTTATGGTTTTGGAAGGGGAGTGATATTTTTGAGAAATACGGTGTTTTTATTCGCATTTTGTTATTGGAAAAGGAGTGATATTTTAGTAGAAATGTGGTGATATTATTCTCGCTATATTTTTGGAAAAAGAGTGATATTATTGTAGAAAAAAGGTGTTAATATTCACGTTATGCTTTTGGAAAACAAGTGATATTTTGCAGAAGAGAGGTGTTATTATTCGCGTTATGTTTTTGGAAAAGGAGTGACAATTTTGGAGAAAAAAAGGTGTTCATATTCGCGTTATTCTTTTGGAAAACGAGTCATATATTAGTAGAAATGCGGTGTTATTATTCGCGTTTTCTTTTTGAAAAAGGAGTGATATTTTAGTAGAAAAAGGTGTAAATATTCGCGTTATGCTTTTGGAAAACGAGTGATATTTTTATCGAAAAGCGGTGTTATTATTTGCGTTATAGTTTTGGAAGGGGAGTGATATTTTTGAGAAATACGGTGTTTTTATTCGCATTTTGTTCTTGGAAAAGGAGTGATATTTTAATAGAAATGTGGTGATATTATTCTAGTTATATTTTTGGAAGAAGAGTGATATTATTGTAGAAAAAAGGTGTTAATATTCACGTTATGCTTTTGGAAAACAAGTGATATTTTTCAGAAAAGAGGTGTTATTATTCGCGTTATGTTTTTGGAAAAATAGTGATATTTTCGTAGAAAAAAGGTGTTAATATTCACGTTATGCTTTTGGAAAACAAGTGACAATTTTGGAGAAAAAAAGGTGTAAATATTCGCGTTATGCTTTTGGAAAACGAGTTATATTTTAGTAGAAATGCGGTGTTATTGTTCTCGTTTTATTTTTGAAAAAGGAGTTATTATTTAGTAGAAAAAAGGTGTAAATATTCGCGTAATGCTTTTGGAAAACAGTTAGTATTTTTGTAGAAAAGAGTTGTTATTATTCGCGTTATCTTTTTGGAAAAGGAGTTATTTTTGTCGAAAAAAGATGTAAATATTCGCGTTATGCTTTTGGAAAACGAGTCATATTTTAGTAGAAATGCGATGTTATTATTCTCGATATTTTTTGGAAGAGGAGTGATATTTTTGTAGAAATAGGTTTTACTATTCTTTTTATATTTTTGGAAAAGGTGTGATATATTTGTAGAAAAAAGGTGTTGATATTCGCGTTATGCTTTTGGAAAATGAGTGATATTTTTATAGAAAAGCGGTGTTATTATTTGCGTTATGGTTTTGGAAGGGGAGTGATATTTTTGAGAAATACGGTGTTTTTATTCGCATTTTGTTCTTGGAAAAGGAGTGATATTTTAATAGAAATGTGGTGATAGTATTCTCGTTATATTTTTGGAAAAAGAGTGATATTTTTTAGAAGAGAGGTGTTATTATTCGCGTTATGTTTTTGGAAAAGGAGTGATATTTTAGTGGAAATGCGATGTCATTATTCTCGTTATATTTTTGGAAAAGGAGTGATAATTTTGGAGAAAAAAAGGTGTAAAAATACACGTTTTGCTTTTGGAAAACGAGTGATATTTTTGTAGAAAAGAGGTGTTATTATTCGCGTTTTCTTTTTGGAAAAGGAGTGATATTTTTGTTGAAAAAATATGGAAATATTCGCGTTATGCTTTTGGAAAACGAGTGATATTTTTGTAGAAGAGCGGTGTTATTATTTGCGTTATGTTTTTGGATAAGGAGTCATATTTTAGTAGAAATGTACAAAAAATAATTATTATTAATAGTTATTATTCTCGTTATATTTTTGGAAAAGGAATGATACTTTATAGAAAAAAGGTGATAATATTCGCGTTATTCTTTTGGAAAAGGAGTATTTTTTTGAACAAAAGAGGTGTTATTATTCGCGTTATGTTTTTGGAAAAGGAGTGATATTTTAGTAGAAATGTGATGTTATTATTCTCGTTATATTTTTGGAAAAGGATGAATAATTATGCCGTTAATAATCACAGTATTATGTTGAGGGTTACACACAAAACGTCTTTTTTTATTGTCATATCTTGTACTTGAGGGATGAATAATTACGCCGTACCTAATTAATCACAGTATTGTGTTGAGGTTTACAAACAAAAAGTCTTCGGTTATGGTTATAACTTGTACCATAGGGATGAATAATAACGCCGTTAAAAATCACAGAATTGTGTTGAGGGTTACACACAAAGAGTCTTCGGTTATGTTTATATCTTTTAATTTTTGGAAAACTAAAAAGCCCTTTAATAATCACAGTATTGTGTTGAGGGTTACACACACAACGTCTCCTTTTTTGGTTATATCTTGTACTGTAGGGATGAATAATAACGCCATTAATAATCACAGTATTGTGTTGAGGGTTACACACACAACGTCTCCTTTTTTGGTTATATCTTGTACTGTAGGGATGAATAATAACGCCATTAATAATCACAGTATTGTGTTGAGGGTTACACACACAACGTCTCCTTTTTTGGTTATATCTTGTACTGTAGGGATGAATAATAACGCCATTAATAATCACAGTATTGTGTTGAGGGTTACAAACAAAAAGTCTTCGGTTATGGTTATATCTTGTACTTTAGGGATGAATAATGAGGGGGGTAATATGAATAAAATATTTTTTGTGTATGCTATTATAAGTATTTAAATTGTTAAATTGTTATATTTTATTTCTATATATATAAATAAAATAAATAAAATAAATAATAACGCCGGTAATAATCACAGTATTATGTAGAGGGTTACACACATAACGTCTTCTTTTATGGGTATATCTTGTACTTTAGGGATGTATAATAACGCCGTAATTATTCACAGAATTGTGTTGAGGGTTACAAACAAAAAGTCTTCGGTTATGGTTATATCTTGTACTTTAGGGATGAATAATAACGCCGGTTATAATCACAGTATTATGTAGAGGGTTACACACATAACGTCTTCTTTTATGGGTATATCTTGTACTTTAGGGATGTATAATAACGCCGTAATTATTCACAGAATTGTGTTGAGGGTTACAAACAAAAAGTCTTCGGTTATGGTTATATCTTGTTCTTTAGGCATGAATAATAACGCCGTTAATAATCACAGTTGTGTTGAGGGTTGCACACAAAGAGTCTTCGGATATGGTTATATCTTTTAATTTTAGGATCAATAAAAACGCCTTTAATAATCACAGTATTGTGTTGAGGGTTACACACAAAACCTCTTTTTTTAGTGTCATATCTTGTACTTTAGGGATGAATAATTACGCCGTAATTAATCACAGTATTGTGTTGAGGGTTACACACATAACGTCTTCTTTTTTGGTTATATCTTATACTTTAGGGATGTATAATTACGGAGATAATATTCACAGTATTGTGTTGAGGTTTACACACAAAAAAATTCTGTTGTGGTTATATATTGCACTTACTAAATAGTAAATAGTAACAGTATTGTGTTGAGGGTTACACACAAAACGTCTTTTGTTATGGTTATATCTTGTACTGTAGGGATGAATAATAACGCCTTTAATAATCACAGTATAGTGTTGAGGGTTACACTCAAAAAGTCTTCAGTTATGGTTATATGTTGTTCTTTAGGATGAATAATTATGGCGTTAATAATCACAGTATTGTGTTTAGGGTTACACACAACAAAAATCTGTTGTGGTTATATATTGCACTTAATAAATAATAAATAAGTCTTCTTTTTTGGTTATATCTTGTACTGTAGGAATGAATAATAACGCCGTTAATAATCACAGTATTGTGTTGAGGGTGACACACAAAAAAAATTCTATAAATAATAAAAATTATTTGGAAAAGGAGTGATATAAACCCTCTTACACACAAAAAGGCTTCTGTTATGAGTATATCTTGTACTTTAGGGATGAATAATTACGCCGTTAATAATCACAGTATTGTGTTGAGGGTTACACACATAACGTCTTCTTTTTGCTTATATCTTATACTTTAGGGATGAATAATTACGCCGTAATTAAACACAGTATTGTGTTGAGGGTTACACACAAAAATTCTTCGGTTATGGTTATATCTTGTACTTTAGGGATGAATAATAACGCCGTTAATAATCACATTATTGTGTTGAGGATTACACACAAAACTTCTTCTGTTATGGTTATATTTTGTACTTTAGGGATGAATAATACACCATGATTAATCACAGTATTGTGTTGAGGGTTACACACAAAATTAATTTTTTTAGGGTTATATCTTGTACTTTAGGATGAATAATTATGCAGTTAATAATCACAGTATAGTGTTGAGGGACACACACAAAAAAAATTCTGTTGTGGTTATATATTGCACTTAATAAATAGTAAAGAATCACAGTATTGTGTTGAGGGTTACACACAAAACGTCTTTTGTTATGGTTATATCTTGTACTGTAGGGATGTATAATAACGCCTTTAATAATCACAGTATTGTGTTGAGGGTTACACACAAAAAGTCTTCAGTTATGGTTATATCTTGTACTTTAGGATGAATAATTATGGCGTTAATAATCACAGTATTGTGTTGAGGGTTACACACAAAAAAAATCTGTTGTGGTTATATATTGCACTTAATAAATAGTAAATAATCACAGTATTGTGTTGAGAGTTACACACAAAAAGTCTTCTTTTTTGGTTATATCTTGTACTGTAGGGATGAATAATAACGCCATTAATAATCACAGAATTGTGTTGAGGGTTACACATAGTTTAGGATGATTAATAACGCTTTTTGTAATCACAGTATTGTGTTGAGGGTTACACACAAAATGTCTTTTTTATGGTAACATCTTTTACTTTAGGATGAATAATTATGTCATTAATAATCACAGTATTGTGTTGAGGGTTACACACAAAATATCTTTTTTAATGGTTATATCTTGTACTTTAGGATGAATATTAACGGTGTAAATAATTTCAGTATTGTGTTGAGGGTCTTCTGTTATGGTTATATTTTGTACTTTAGGGATCAATAATTACGCCGTTAATAATTCCAGTATTGTGTTGAGGGTTACACACAAAACGTCTTCTGTTGTGGTTATATTTTGTACTTTAGGGATGAATAATACACCATGATTAATCACAGTATTGTGTTGAGGGTTACACACAAAATTTATTTTTTTAGGGTTATATCTTGTACTTTGGGATGAATAATTATGTCATTAATAATCACAGTATTGTGTTGAGGGTTACACACAAAATATCTTTTTTAATGGTTATATCTTGTACTTTAGGATAAATATTAACGGTGTAAATAATTTTAGTATTGTGTTGAGGGTCTTCTGTTATGGTTATATTTTGTACTTTAGGGATCAATAATTACGCCGTTAATAATTACAGTATTGTGTTGAGGGTTACACACAAAACGTCTTCTGTTGTGGTTTTATTTTGTACTTTAGGGATGAATAATACACCATGATTAATCACAGTATTGTGTTGAGGGTTACACACAAAATTTATTTTTTTAGGGTTATATCTTGTACTTTAGGATGAATAATTATGTCATTAATAATCACAGTATTGTGTTGAGGGTTACACACAAAATATCTTTTTTAATGGTTATATCTTGTACTTTAGGATGAATATTAACGGTGTAAATAATTTCAGTATTGTGTTGAGGGTCTTCTGTTATGGTTATATTTTGTACTTTAGGGATAAATAATTACGCCGTTAATAATTACAGTATTGTGTTGAGGGTTACACACAAAACGTCTTCTGTTGTGGTTATATTTTGTACTTTAGGGATGAATAATACACCATGATTAATCACAGTATTGTGTTGAGGGTTACACACAAAATATCTTTTTTAATGGTTATATCTTGTACTTTAGGATGAATATTAACGGTGTAAATAATTTTAGTATTGTGTTGAGGGTCTTCTGTTATGGTTATATTTTGTACTTTAGGGATCAATAATTACGCCGTTAATAATTACAGTATTGTGTTGAGGGTTACACACAAAACGTCTTCTGTTGTGGTTATATTTTGTACTTTAGGGATGAATAATACACCATGATTTATCACAGTATTGTGTTGAGGGTTACACACAAAATTTATTTTTTTAGGGTTATATCTTGTACTTTAGGATGAATAATTATGCCGTTAATAATCACAGTATAGTGTTGAGGGTGACACACAAAAAAAATTATAAATAATAAAAAATATTTGGAAAAGGAGTGATATATTATATCAAAAGCGGTGTTATTATTCGCGTTATTATTCGTAAAAGGAGTAACATTTTTGTAAAAAAAAAAGGGTGTTATAATTCGTGTTATAGGTGTGATATTTTTATACAAAAGGGGTGTTATTGTTTGCTATGTGGTTTTGGAACGGGAGTGATATTTTGTAGAAAAAAGTGTTATTATTCGCGTTATGTGTTTGAAAAGGAGTGATTTTTTAGTAGAAATGCGGTGTTATTATTCTAGTTATATTTTTGGAAAAAGAGTGATATTTTTGTAGAAAAAATGTGTAAATATTCACGAAATTTTTGTAGAAAAAAGGTGTTAATATTCGCGTTATGCTTTGTGAAAACGAGTGATATTTTTATAGCAGTGATATTATAGTAGAAATGCGGTGTTATTATTCTTGTTATGTTTTTGGAAAAGGAGTGATATTTTTGTAAAAAAGGTGTAAATATTCGCGTGATGCTTTTGGAAAACGAGTAATATTTTTGTAGAAAAGTGGTGTTATTATTCGCGTTATGTGTTGTGAATAGGAGTCATATTTTAGTAGAAACGCGGTGTTATTATTCTCGTTAATTTATTGGAAAACGGTTGATATTATTGTAGAAAAGAGGTGTTATTATTCGCGTTATTTCGGAAAAGATATTTTTTTATAGAAAAGCGGTGTTATATTTTTTTCGTTGCCTTTGTCCACATTAGTAGGAATAATTCCTGTATTAAGGCAGCCAATTTATTTTTTGTTTATTTTATAGTTTTCTAACGAAACAAATACATATGTTCTGAATGAGGATAATATAAATAAAGTTTCACCTTTTAAAAGAAAGTTTCATCGCAATGTATCTGTGTATTAGAGTGCTGTAACAAACAAACATATTATGAAGTATAAAAGTAAGTTTCATCGCAATGTATCTGTGTATTAGAGTGCTGTAACAAACAAACATATTATGAAGTATAAAAGTAAGTTTCATCGCAATGTATCTGTGTATTAGAGTGCTGTAACAAACAAACATATTATGAAGTATAAAAGTAAGTTTCATCGCAATGTATCTGTGTATTAGAGTGCTGTAACAAACAAACATATTATGAAGTATAAAAGTAAGTTTCATCGCAATGTATCTGTGTATTAGAGTGCTGTAACAAACAAACATATTATGAAGTATAAAAGTAAGTTTCATCGCAATGTATCTGTGTATTAGAGTGCTGTAACAAACAAACATATTATGAAGTATAAAAGTAAGTTTCATCGCAATGTATCTGTGTATTAGAGTGCTGTAACAAACAAACATATTATGAAGTATAAAAGTAAGTTTCATCGCAATGTATCTGTGTATTAGAGTGCTGTAACAAACAAACATATTATGAAGTATAAAAGTAAGTTTCATCGCAATGTATCTGTGTATTAGAGTGCTGTAACAAACAAACATATTATGAAGTATAAAAGTAAGTTTCATCGCAATGTATCTGTGTATTAGAGTGCTGTAACAAACAAACATATTATGAAGTATAAAAGTAAGTTTCATCGCAATGTATCTGTGTATTAGAGTGCTGTAACAAACAAACATATTATGAAGTATATAATAATTTTGAATTCACAAAATGGCGTTTTTAAAATCATCCATATAACATCACTTCCTCAACAGTGCTTTTGCAGTCATGCCCAGGTCCTAAGAGGCTGTATCTGTGTTTTTTTTACAATTTCTACAATCTGAATCTATATTCCCCTTAGATTCAGATACAATAAAAATGTCACTTTGGTCTTTTTATTGACATACTTTTTTAACATCTCAATAGAGACGAAGTTGGGAATTTGTAGAAGAACCAGGAACTCGGGGCACCTACAGGGCGTTTGCACTACGTTCACCAATTATGACTTCTTTTTGATTTTCCTTATCAATGTAATTTTTGAAAGTTCTCTATATTTGAATAATGTGTAACAATTCACCTGAAAATAAGAAATTATACTATTGCCACCTGTGTAGTAACGAAGAAACCTTTTTTATAATGTCATCTATGAAATGAGTTTATTTGTAAAAACAAAACAAACTAATTAACTAAGGAAAATACTTCGCAAAATATTTGGCCATATCTGTGAAGGAGTATCTTGGAGGATCGGGTTGTCCAGTACATCAAAATACAACGACTACGTTGGTTCTGACATGTTTGTAGAATGGAGGATAGCCGGGTCCCATAGAAAGTATTGGACACCTGTCCTGAAGGAAGAAGAAGCAGAGGGAGACCTAGGATGAGATGGCTGGACGACATCGAGGAAGATATAAGAGCGATCGGACAGACAAATTGGAGGAGACTTGTTGTCGACAGGGCGGGATGGAGGCAGTTTCTTGAGGAGGCTAAGGCCCACACCGGCCTGTAGCGCCATTGCTGATGATGATCACTCGCTTATAACCCGTTAGATTTTGAAGGATATCTGATCAGTGCTTCACGAAGTGACCCCAGGCTCAGGAAACTTAAAATTTGATTTTTTTATTGGCACATCATTTTCATAAAATGGCATTGATGAATTATCATATTTTCATATTGAAATATTATTTTTTTTCTTTCGCCTTAGCGCTTTTATCCCGTTTCTATCGGGGTATGCTTTGACCATGATCCTGGAATTGGCAAGTCTGGTTATTACATTGAAGCGACTGCCATCTGACCTTCGTAACCCTTAGAAAGGGGAACCAGACAAATTGGATCATGGCTACACATAGCTAGTGATATAAATGAATAATGAAATATTATAATCAAAAATAATTTAACAGTTACATTTACATGACAATGCTGAAAAATATCCATACAAAAAGTATGCGATATTGGCCAAGAACAGATAGGACAAGATGGAATATGAAAGGAGTGGACTTACTGTGCCAGCTGTTTTCTTCCTTTTCTCTGTCGCGTTAGTTCTTCCTTTTCGTCACTGATTTAATAAACTATATTCACAATTGTCTGTAATATACGTGCGAAAGCCGCGAACGTATTTAAATGGTTTTATTATGAATGAATTGCGCACGGCGCGATGTAACACAAGTGGTGCAGGGAGACGCGTATTCTCGAGACTGAAGAACGTGGCTGTCTCGCGCGCGAACAGAGGCGAGATTGTTGTTGCCACGTTCAGGTATGGATGTAGGTATGATGAGTTTTAGGTATGTCAGGAAGATGAGGATAGGTACAAAAAGGAATTATCTGTCATCTGCGCCAACACAAAATATGAATACATTATGGAGTAACTCGGTAGTGGGGAGTTTAGCGTTAGCCATAAACCACCCGTTTTTGTTTTGTAACGCACATAAAATTTGTTTAAACAAAATTTGGGCGTTGGAAATTACCTAAATATGTTGTCAGATTTACAAACATTTTACTTATAATTTAATATGTATCTTTTGAACGCAACCATGTCGTATAATAATTTGACTAATCTGTCGGAAAATGTCTTACAAAAAAAATATACAATCACGAATACACGATGAAAGGGTCAAAAGCGATCCCCCTTTTATCATTATTTTCATTTTTAAATTCAAAGCATTACTCTACATTCGTAACGCGTCGATTCGGCCCCAACCACGCACCACAGACAAATTTTTAATTTCCACCCATTTAAAAAAGACGGTGTGTTGCCATTACACATGAAAAAAAATCAGATATAAATGCCCGGCCGAAAATGTCGCCGCATATGAAAAAATAAATTATTATTTATTACTGCGACGTGAGTGCAAATGTTTTGCGAATATTTTGGTATCAAAAATAAATCCTGCATTTCAGCGGCATTTAATATTTATTTACATAAAATAAATAAAGGCCGTACATTTGATGAATCGTTTGAAACTTAAGAAAACAATAGAAACATGAATTATAAACAAGAACATAATATACCTACTAAGGAAACATGATCAAGTAACAATAGCTTATGTATATTATATGAACAACAGCAGAATGAATAATTACGACAAAAACAAAAACAAAAAACATAAATACAATATCACACCCAGATACAAATATTGGGTCAATACAATAATAGATGGGTCGATGGCAGAGCGGCTAGCGCGCTGGATTAGTAATCCAGTGGATGCGAGTTCGAATCCTGCCTCGACCGATTTCGTTCACCTATAGCACAAGCATTTGTTTGCTTATTTTAGGGAACGTAGGAAAATGTATATGTAGGTACTTGTTTAACAAGGACATATTCATTTTTGTGAAAAAAAAATATTAAAGATATTAAAAAAATATTGCAAAAAAGTGGGTTGTGGCCAACGCTATTCTCCTCTCTCCTAAGTCACTCCACAGAGTAATCAAATTCTTCATCGAAAATTTCCCGCAATTTCATGAATAATAATAACAATAAAAATAATAATTATGAACACTTCCTTGCACCCTACGTAAGTGGCGAGTTTATTGCCGATTGGCAATTTCTTCCAACCAACCAGTGTTTCCAGCCCAGAGAAGCAATATTTGCGTGAGAAATAAATTTAAATAAATTTCTCCTCTGCTGGGAATCGAACCCAGGACGCCCGCACAGAAACCAAACGGCTTACCAACTGTGCCACGGCGGTCGGCTAATGAATGAGGTTGTCTATGAGGGATCTGCCCATGATAGGTCTTAGCGTTTTCATCTCTGTTGTTCTGAAACTTCTGAGTAGCTGTTTTGTTCTCACGTGTCTGCCCTCCCTTGCTTAGGTCATTATGGATCTGATGCATATTTTATATATTCGGACCTTATTCTCTACTAGCATACAAACATATAAACAAATAACAATGTTTGGGTCAATACACATTGTGCCTTTTCACACGATCCGGTTGCCGGGTAGCCGGCGCCGGGTAACTGGCAGCGAAGTGTATGCCGTGTATGGGCACGCACCGGCATGCATGCCCATACGCCCAACCGGGTCGTGTGAAAAGGCACATTGTCCCAAACAGTGTCCCTCATGCATCCGGAGATAATTGCAGCTTTACTAGTCTGTTCTTTGACTTCTTTATTGAGATCATAACAACTAGATATCTCCACACCTAGGTAGGTACCTATTCAAATTGTCAGTAGGTATAACCGAATATACACAAATCAATCGAATACTTTGACGTTCTTAGAGTGATTCGAAATTCAGTTAAAATCGAATTATACAATGGCCATGTACATGGATGTAGGTAGGTAGGTATATAGGTATATATGTAGGTAGGTACTTTAGATAAAGTTAATCTAAACGATACACGCAATTGGTACGGCTTGGTACCGAATATTGGATTCTCGTTCTTGACTCTCTGTCATACTGAAACAACTAACAAAATGCAATGCCATCTATATATCTATTATTATTATTGGCGAAACAGGAGAAAATACACCACAAATATGTATGTACCTACAAGAAATTTATAGAGCTGAAAACCAATAAATGATTGGCATGACCATGTGAACACAATTTTTAAATTAATAAATAAATTATTGAATAAATAAATAAATCAATGAATGAATAAATAAATAAATAAACAAATAAATAAATAATTTAATTAATTTATAACAGATTTATAGATTAATAGATCAATAGATCAATAGATCAATAGATTAATAGATTAATAGATTAATAGATTAATAGATTAATAGATTAATAGATTAATAGATTAATAGATTAATAGATTAATAGATTAATAGATTAATAGATTAATAGATTAATAGATTAATAGATTAATAGATTAATAGATTATAAGACTTATAGATAAATACATTAAGCGCCCTTGAGGTGACTTTTCACGAAAACGGCGCTATATAAATTATCCAACCATATAATATATTAATACTTTAATAGATTAATAGCAGAGTACGCATGCGTACTGCGAACTATACAGCCATGTTTATTTATGTCATGTAGCCGTGATGTCACCTAACCTAACTAATTTAAATTGATCTGCATTGTATCCCATAATAGGCATAGCACCCCCTAACATCAGAAGAAGAGTGGCAGCAGATGCGGAGAGGCATAAGCAGATACACGACCCAAGACACCCACTCTATGAACATAAAGCACCAAACCCTCGCCTCAAGTCAAGGAATAGCTTCCTAAAGTCCACAGCCGACCTGCAGACCTCCCAGAAGCAACGCCGAGAGGAGTTGTGGATGGACGACCCAATCTCTGCATGGATGGACACAAGCGAGAAGGCGAATATGGCGCACTGCCTGCCATTCCCAATATGGAAGACACTGAACAGGCTGAGGGTGAGTGTGAGTGGCTGCAAGAGCAACCTGCACAGGTGGGGCTTCTCGACGGAGGATGATACCTTCTGTGATTGTGGGGCAGTGCAGGATGACGACCATCTGCTGTCCTGCCCAGAATTGAACGAGGGTTGCCACATGGACGACCTGATTAAACTTACCGACAGGGCGATTTCCGCCGCCACACATTGGAGTGGCAAAATCTGAGTTCCGGACTCGATAAGTAAGTAAGTATCTGCACTAATATTCTTTAGTTTTTATTTTCAACATAACGCAACACATGTAAATTATTCATTGTTTACAACTAACCTAAAATATCCCAGACTGCTGTGAATATAACTATTACGCTTCCAATTAGGTGTGAACTAAAATTAGAACGTTTTGACAGTTGATTCAACTAAAATGTGGTTATAGAATAGGGAATCGGACAAATTCGTGATTTACTTGAACTAAGAATATTCCTAAATAGGAACGTACCTATTTCAGCGTTATGGAATATCAACTTGGACTAAGTGGAATAAGAACGCACCTATTTAAGCCGGAACGTTCTTAAAAGAATCAGACGTATTATACCCGCAGAGTGAATGAATTAGATCTATGTAAAAGGTATATTATTTGTTCTTATTCAAAATTTCCAACTCTTTGACTGTAGGTATCAGTTCAATCACAACACTGTTTCTCAAACTTTGTGAGAGGGAAATATTTTCGTTATTATTTTGTCGTTAATTTCGGCTCACCCGTCTACATACGTATAAATGAAGTTGAGGCCATTCTGGAGAGACCACGTCAATTACAATGAACGAAAATAATCATACATAGATGGAAAACCCCGACAATAGAAGACCGCCGAAGAGATAGAAGTATAACTTTACTTCCTAATTCCAGAATAGGCAACCTTCACATATGTAAATATCATAATTACGATCTGACACAAGAGGGAGACGCTTCCTCAAGAGAATTTCGCAGCCATGTAGAGGTAATCGTGAATCGATCTTAAGGAGGCGGCTGCTGCCAACGTACCTATTTTTCAATTTGATATACCATCATTATTTCTTATCAAATCGTTTTGAAAACAAATAATTTAGATTTTTTTGGCATTAATAAAGAAAAATATATCTTTACTTTTTGATAATGTTCTGTTTAAATTCTTGTAGAAAAATAATGGCATACCCCGATTTTCAACGTTTATCTTTTATTTTTAATGAAATATATGGCATGGAGCAAAATATATATATATATATATATATATATATATATATATATATATATATATATATATATATATATATATATATATATATATATATATATATATATATATATATATATATATATATATATATATATATATATATATATATATATATATATATATATATATATATATATATATATATATATATATATATATATATATATATATATATATATATATATATATATATATATATATATATATATATATATATATATATATATATATATATATATATATATATATATATATATATATATATATATATATATATATATATATATATATATATAATATATATATATATATATATATATATATATATATATATATATATATATATATATATATATATATATATATATATATATATATATATATCTTGTCTTAATCTTAAAAATGTAAAAATCGAATCTCACAATCTTCACCCAGCTATTAATTAAGCGTTTTAACGAAATATAATAAGTAGGTACCTACCTAAGACCGAAAATGTTTAAAATAAATAAATAAATATTTAGCGATTGACAGTTGATAATGAAACGTAGTATGTATATTGGGTTCATGAGATAGATAGGTATGTATGTACCAGTAGATGAAAGGAAAGGACAAGTTAGTTGAGAACGTCTGTAGATAATCGAGGCTAGAACTACGGGAGTGATATTACTAGGTACAAGTATTGATCTTGGCAACCAGCATTATGTATTTCCTACACAAGTCTGCCAAAAATATTTTGGCCCTAATAATATTACATACAATATCACCATTGTGTTACACCGTTCACATACATACATACAAAATAACTAACTCAGTTTATATAATTACCTACACATTTGACCAACATAAATATTGCCCTCCGCCTTGATTAGTACTTAGGACCAAGACCTAGACCACCCCGGACATAGTCTCGCAAGTCTAGAGCATCTTAAAAGTTTAATTATTGTATTTGGATTATTTTTATTTTAGGTACCAACACACATAATTTATTCATAGTTCATTTTTCAACATTTCATCTTTCCATATTTGAATATTTTTTATTTTATTTTTTGACATTACTGTTGTAAAATATTTCAATATCGTGAAAATAAAAACGTATAATTAGAATTGACATTATATTTATATTCCAACACATATTTAAACGAGTGGGTTGTAGCCAACACTAAACTCTCCACACCACAGTAAGTGTTCATTTTTCTTCTTGAAAGGTTGACAATCTCTAAACGCATTTTTATGAAGTACATTTCAATTAGATTCTTAAACAAATATAAGATTCCCAGAGGACAAAGTTTGTCACAATACACCATACACACAAAAACATTGTCACGAAACTCATAGCATACATTTTCTACATGACACCTGTTAAGAAATTTTAAGTAAAATAGCAATACTAGCAAGATGAGCATGTATGAGACAGTGTATCAATGTGGATGAGGCGATGTACCTATATGTGTCAAGATATGGCAGACGATAGATTTTTTCTTTAAATTTTGACAATCCTTGAATGCATTTTTGATGAGTGTATTTTTACTGTATCAAAATTTCAAACAGTATAAAAATACCTCGATTTTCCAGACCGTGAGAGCATTTTAAAAATTTGGACAGATTAAATCGTAGAGAAGAAATTAACAAATAACTACAGAAAACTAATCAGCTAATCAGCAAAGTTTATGGACTACTAATTTATAATAGATAATAATTTATATATAGCTAATCAGCAAAGTTTATGGACTAGTTAATGGAAAACTAATCAGAAAAGTTTATGGACTATTTCATATATATGATATCAATATGAAGTCAATCGGACTTATAGTTTGGGCTGCAGAGATGACACAAAAAAAAACAATTTAAATGATGAATTTATTGAGAAGAAATTAAAAGTTGTCTAAAGAAAACTAATCAGCTCTAAGTTTATGCACTTTACACATATTATTATTGTAAGAATCACTAGCATTAAATATCTTGCTATAACAATTGCATTGTCAGGAGTTGAAACAAGAGGTTTTCCACGATTTTTATATGTAAGATATGTTGCGTATATTCAGGCGTAAACAAAAATAAAAATATACAATATGTAATCGTCAATATTAGAAGTAAATACAGTGGCGTAAATATTAACAACAAAGCATGAATGCCCACCTAAAAGGCGCCCAAATATCTAAACACCAGTGACGAGACTGGTGTATGGGTGTACTTGATTGTGTCGTACTCATTTGAAAAAGGTATTGAACACTCACGCATCTGTTGATAGTTATCCCACATTAAGCTCTTTTCAGATTCGACTAAAAATTTTATACGGAATTTTCGTACCTATAAGAGAAATGTCATAAAGTTGACTGCATTTATACGGGACTCATTACGTCACACCGTGCGGATAAAATCCTTTTATCCACGGTTGTCCGATATTTTAGACGTCTTCGTACTCTGAAACGAATCAGAATTGGACATATTGTGAATATTACGTAATGGTATGAATAAATGAATGAAATCTCATATCATCATTTCCTGCCCCTCTATCCCAGTTCATCCGGGGTCGGGCCTCCTAATCATCAGTCGCCATGATCTGTGACTCTGGGTCGTCTCCTGTGGGACACTTTGTGCCGCCAGCTCCCTCTCGATACTCGTCCACCATTTTGACTGAGTTTTGACGAAGTAGGTGTCCTCCCTTCGCATGACATGACCATACCATCGCTGTCTGCCCTCTTTCAATTTCTCCTCTATTGGGGCTACCTTGAAGGATCCTCTTACGTACTCGTTGCGAACTTTATAATGGCGTGTCACACCACCTGCCCAGTGCTACATCTTTATTTCATATAAAATAAATTATTAATAATATTGTTAATCTGATAATATCGAATAAAAAAAATATAACAGAGCTACCTTCTTCTTCTTCTTCTCTTTTAGAATAGACCTTCAGGTCTGTTTTTTAAGAGGCCTGCTCTTCCTGCGAGGTGGACCCCCAGCTATCCCTCCATCTTTTTGGCGGTCTACCGCGAGGGCGGGTTCCGTGAGGCTGATTGTGAAGCACGATATGAGGAAGTCTGGTGCTGTCCATCCTTTGGGACATGACCATACCAGTCCCTCCTCCGCTTGCTTCTCCATCTGATGATATCGTCAACCCCACATAGTTCCCTTATTCTGGAGTTCCTCACTTGATATCTCAGGGTTTTGCCTGCAATAGCTCTCAATGTCCTCATTTCTAAAGTCCTCAACATTTGTTTGCTTCTGACTGTGTCTGCTCGTGCCTGTATACCATATGTCATCACTGGTCTTACGCATTCTTTGTAGATTCTCACTTTGTTTTTACAGAGCTACCTATATCAAATAAATCAAATATATTTTTTTATTGCATATACGCAAACATTGGATTTTTTTCCCTGTCGTGAGTCAAATGATATTTTTATTGACAATGACATCTCAATAGAGACGAAGTTGGGATATTATAGAAGAACCAGGAACTCAGGCACCTACAGGGCTTACGACCTGTCATCGGCTGGTTTACGTGAACACTTTATGCGCTTGCGCAACGTTCACCAATTATACCTTCTTATTGAGTTCCCTTATACAATTTTAAAGCCTTTAAAAAGTTTTGTCATAGTTATGGTGCCTTACTATTGTTAGATTCCCAGTAGGTTAATTTTTTACAGAGATCTTAGTTATACCCCTGATATTTCTCCATTCACATTCGTCGATTATTCTTTTGCACTATGGTGCCGAGATTGCTAATCTAGGCTCCGTGAGCTACTTTTTGTACTATGCATTTTTTCTTGTCGTTCACTTAGCGTTCTCTGAAGGGGCCGTTGACAGTCCCCATATGCAATGCGGGTGGTGGTGGAAGTAGCGAAATTATTAGCGTTGAACTTATAAATAAATATTAGAATCAGTAAATTTAGGCAATATTTATCGGATTTTAGAAATTAAATCCAATTCGTTCTGTAAAGCAATCAATTATAATGATCTGATGAAAGCAGTGACATTTTTGCGATAAATGAAGTGGACATCTTGCGACACGGCAAAAAACAAACAAACAATATTGTTCATGGATGAATGATCAAATTATTTATGTCTCAACTTAACAAAAGGTACTCGGTTGTAAAATGGCTATTGGCTATGTAAAATAATAATACAGCGCAGCGGTTTCATGACATGACAACACTGCGTTCAAAACTGATACAACGTAATACGTACCCAACAACTGCGCACAAGACGAGTTAACACATTGATGGTAAATATCACAGAGCCACGTGAGTGATGCCAACCAATCCAAATGGTTGCCATCCAGCATCCCTAGACAACGTGTCATTTAGCTCAAGAAAAGATAACTCAATGTATGGAAGTGACAGTTGCCAGTCACGTGACTGGCAACTGTCACTTCCATACATTGAGTTATTTTTTCTTGTTTCTTTTCTTGAGCTAAATGACACGATGTCTAGGGGGACAGGGCGCCGCCTATTTACCTTTCCGTGTTGATTAGGAGGCAAGTACTGCTTCGAATTAGGCACTAGTTTATTGCGCTCGTGTTGAATTCAAGGCAATTAATAAGTTATTGAATATGGAACATATATAGCCATGAAGTTGGCGCGCTATTTTATTTCGCTCACATTTCGTCTGTCACTGTCACATTAAATTGTATTTTGTACACAGATTATTTGGTAGTAATTAGTAATTTTGTTTAAGTCTTTAAGTAATATGGAACTGTTAAATAACATAATTGATGGCAAGTTGGACAATTTTAAAATTGTAAAATACGAAGGAGACAAGGATAATTACCAATATAAAATTCGATGCTCTATATCTTGTGAAGGTAATTACGACGCAAAGTGTAATTATTTCATTGAAAAAATTATGAGTACTAAATCTCATAAAAAAAAATTGTCTTAATGAATTTTTTATGATACAATGTAGATTTGTGTAACATACACAAAAAATACCTCTAACACAGCCTTGTACGCTCAATCAATACGCATGGTAAAATTTATAAAACTGTGTACGATTAAAAGATGCGTGCCTTGAATAATTGAACACGTATTACCAGGGAAAGTTTGCGTTGTTAAACCGTGTGCATTTGGAGGACACGTGCCTTGAATTCAACACGAGTTTTAAGTGCATTAGCGCAACAAACTAGTGCCTAATTCGAGGCAGTATTTGCCTCCTAATCAACACGGAAAGGTAAATACGTAACCAAGGGGGCAAGTCCAGTCAAAATGTGAAATCGAAACCCTTGTGATAATCCATATCATGGATATAACTATCATATGGAGTTCTATAATATCTTAAGATATTGGGTTTTGATTTCACTGTTTGACCGGACTAATAGAAATAAATATAAAAAACCAGTCATTAAAAATGATTAATCGAAAACGTTGCTTTCTCTCGGACTATCACATAAAAAATACCCGTCTTAAGGGTCCCGGGTTCGATTCCCGGTGCAGACACAGTTTTTAATTGTGCTTTTAAATCTGGATCTGTGAGACGATTAATATCGTCTCCAGAACGTGGCAACTTGTTACTGGGTGCCTGTTAAATAATTATTTAGCATTGTACATGTTAATTGACTGAGAAGCTACATTAAATAAATTCAATAATAAATGTCAACAAAATTATTTTTGACGCGATTTGAAATTTCAAAACCTTAGATCAATGAAACCGTGAAACTAGGAAGATATAATTTAGAAGCTGAACTAGAAAGAAGAAGGGGTCTAGGATGGGCTGCGTTCAGCAAATTATCAAATGTTCTTAAACCTACAAATATCCCAATCCACTTAAAGAAAAAAGTTTTCGACGCTTGTGTACTCCCTGTCCGACATAGAGGTGTCCGACAGGGTGACACTATTTCTCCCAAACTATTTACATTGGCCCTCGAAGATGTCTTCAAAACTCTGGATTGGTCTAAGAAAGGCATAAATATAAACGGCGAGTACCTATCTCAGCAATCTACGGTTCGCAGATGATATTGTCATATTTGCCAAGGATGAGGAGGAATTGAAAACTATGCTGACAGAAATAAATTCAGCATGTGTGAACATTGGATTGAAGATGAACATCTCCAAGACCAAAATGATGAGTAACGCAGAAGAGTCCTTCCCCATCATAATAGATGGAGTGCAAATTGAAAGAGTAGACAGATACATATATCTAGGCCATACCGTGATGCTTGCCAAAGAAAATCAAGAGAAGACGTGGCCTTGCCTGGGCAGCTTTTGGAAAATTATCATACATTCTGAAATCCCGTAAATACTCCCATTATTTGAAAAATAAGCTATTTGATGCATGTATTCTCCCAGTGCTTACTTATGGAATGGAAACATCGGTCCTAACAAAAAGAATAATGCACAAGCTGTTAGTGACACAGAGAGCTATGGAGAGAAAGTTGCTGGGTATTTCAATAAGGGACAGAATTCAGAATGTCATGATAAGACAAAGAACCAAAGTAGCCGATGTAGTGGAAAGGGTCACTGGCCTTAAGTGGAGCTGGGCTGGGCATATTGCCAGATGCCAGGATTCACGATGGACCAAAAAGATCTTAGAATGGCGACCGAGAACAAGCCGAAGAGGTGTTGGCAGACCCCAGGCAAGGTGGTCTGATGACATCAAGAAATGTGCCGGAGGGAGATGGATGCAGTGTGCCCAAGACAGGGAGTTGTGGAGGATCAAAGGGGAGGCCTATGTCCAAGAATGGATGAAAACTGGCTGAAGAAGAAGAAGAAGAAGTGTACTCCCTGTGCTCACTTACGGCTTTGAAACATCCGCATTTACTAAGAAAATTATGGAAAAGCTAAGAGTGACACAAAGAGCGATGGAAAGAAGAATGTTGAATATCTCGCTAAGGAACCACAAAACTAATGAATGGATTAGGAAGAACACAGGAGTAGCAGATGTGTGGGGTAGATAAGTTGGGCGGGTCATATATCTCGGATGTCGGACGGACAAAAATTGTGATGGACTGGAGGCCATGAACGGGAGGCAGAAGCGTGCGAAGGCCCCAGACCAGATGGTCAGATTACATAAAAAAAGTGGCAGGTCCAGAATGGCACAGGATAGAGACCAGTGGAAGTACAAGCGGGAGGCTTTTGTCCAATACTGGACTCAAGAAGAAGCTGAGTAAGTAAGTAAGAAAGATCAACGAAGACAGGTGTAGATCTATCTATATGATATGACTCCTACAAGTCCCAGATCAAATTTTGTGTGGATATTTAATATAATGTTATAATGTGCGCAATTGTTCTGTGCACATTGCTATAATGTAGAGCGTACGTCATGTGCGCAGTTCTCCACGGACTCTCCTTCGTGTTATTAAATCGGAGAAAGTATAATAATAATCTCGTGTACCTACTTATACTTAACAATAGATGTTCAATATGCGTGTAATATTTATAACAAGTACTGTCTCTATTTTACTGTTTTATTGATTTTTTTAGTCTCCACTACTGTGTTGCAGTACAAAAAGTTAAAATTTTGTCGTTTCTACGTGTATTTAGTAGGTACTCTGAGAAGTATCACTTTCAACGAAAACAGAAAAAAAAACAACTCAGGACACTCACATATTTTTTTGAAAACATGATATATTAAAACCGCCTGATGCACTATGAAGTTACTTGTTAGTAAGGGTAACTATAACGTGCGTTAAATAGGGTTTATATGTACGTGATTTAAAATATCGAAAACCCAAGATTTGTTGATTTGTTTACATTTTAAGGACATACCTAACTCGAAATGAAAAAATATCTCGAACATTCACATTGATTTTATACACTCTATTATATGTCCTAATCTGATTCGTCTAAATTATTTATCCGTCAGAATTTTAGTACCTACATGAGAAATGTCAAAAAGTTGACTGCATTTATACGGGACTCATCGCCCGATGTTAGACGTGTTCTTACACTGAAACGAATCAGAATAGGACATTATAAGCACATAAAAGATTTATTTCTCCACGACACAGTTTTTTTTTATTAATTTATTTTATAGAACACAACAGCAAACGATAAAAAATTATGCAAATATACTAAGATAATTTTTATACATTGCTGGAAGGACCTTGCGTGATCGTATCAGAAACACGGTAATCCGTGAAGTATGTGAGGTCCAAGATGTGGTCAGATGGGGGAGACAGCGTCGAAGATACTGGTACCAGCATGTGCAGAGGATGAACCAAAAGAGAATTCCACACATAGCTCTCCACCAGGTACCAGATGGACAGCGTCAACCAGGAAGACCCCCGAAACGATGGAGAGACAGCTGGAACTCAGCATCTCAGGAGGACCATCCTGTACCAACAGACCCTCGGTCTACACCAAGATGGAGAAGAAGAAGAAGAATTTTTATTCTTGAATAGGTATATAACATACACATTTGTTAACAATTTTGAAAACAGGATGGGAAAGGAGAGAGGTGGGGGGGGGGAGTGGGGGGAAGCATCGACCAATAGAAACTCATATTAGTTATCGAGTAATTTACCTACTTAAAAATATTTTTTATTTTTTTTTACTTCTTGTGTTACTTATATTATCTTTATTTTGTTTTTTTCTCGTCATTACCGTATTACCACAGTAAACATTGAATTGTATATTAACACCGACTGGTTGGATGGAAGAAATTGCCGCTTGGCAATAAACCCGCCAGTGTACAAACAATATGTACAAGAAGTTACAAATAAATAGTAAAAATTAATATATATATATATATATATATATATATATATATATATATATATATATATATATATATATATGAGGTCTGAATCTATTCAATCAATTTTATGAAGATCCCTGCAGATTTAACAGTTTAAACAATTAAATTTAGTCAGTTAAACTGTTTTTAGTGGCTGATGGCAACTTCGGCCGGAAATTCGGCTTTTTTTGAAAAAAACCGAAGGTGTTTTTTTGCCGTAAGTAGCCGAAGCCGTAGCCGAATTTTCTGTCATTATTACACCTATAATGCACCCACACTAATTCACACTTTTTACTGTCTTAATTTTGATATTAGGTAGGTATAGTACGTAAGAGGTACATGTCATATATTTGTATTTATATTTATTTACTTTTAATAATTGTATGCATGTACCTACTGTGTGCTGTCCTTTGTAAAACAAAATAAAAAATCATATGACAATTTTTGTCATATCTGAAGCTACTCTTAATTATGTTTCAACTTGTTTGTGTACGTAAATGTAATTTTATGCATCGAATAACCTCGACCAATGAAATAAAACAGCAATATTAAGTTTGGTACGAATAATTTTAATTATGGTTTTTTTTGTTTCAATTATGTAAGTACATGCATATTTCAAGGTCGCCAGAGTCGAATTAAAGAGGGTAAGTATATTATAAACTCAGACATCGCATTTTGAAAAAAAAAATGTTTAAGTACTTAGTGTGTTTCTAAAAAAAAGATGTTGGATGTCACATAACACCTCTCTTAATCATTTACACTGATTGAAATGTCCAGGGCTGTGTTCAGAGTGCACTTAGTGACGCTCTAAGCCGTTCATAATGACCGGAGACAGACGCTCGAAAGACACTGTGGCGTTCAGATTGAGCGTCGAGTGTACGCACCAAACGCTCGGTAATATTGTCGGGTGAAAACGCTCTGACAGTTATAGTATCTGTTGACTTCTATTTTATCTGTGGAATGATGACTTTTATTTGTTTCTGTGGTGTCTATTATGTCATTTGACATTATTTATGCGGTGCCACTATTTTTACGACCGGAATTGGCGGGAAAAGCGTTTTCCCGCCAAAAAGTGTCTATTTACACGACAAATTTTCTGACGTCGTCTATGTTTTTAGGTCATTTATAACCATAGAAAGCGCAGATAAATCAAAATACAAAAATATTTACCTTTGTCATTTTTTCAATGGTCATAAAAATGCATCATGGAAACCAACTTGAAGAAAAAATAAATAATATTGGCATCTTATTACATTTACTTAATTTTATTAATCATTTTTTCATCGAGATCTACTATTATAACAAAGTATAAACAAAGGTAAATATTTTTATAACTTGATTTATCTGCGCTTTCTATGGGTATGGAAAGAATGATAAGAATTTATCTATGGTTGAGTCGTAAGAATATCCCTAGCGTTATTTATGATGACAATATCCATTCACAAAGAGGTTAATTTATTAATATATCATTCAAAAATTTCCAATAAAAGGTCAGAGATCATTATTTACTCCGCTGTCCAATAGTTTGTTGACTTTCGATGAAAATATAACCTAAATAAATTAAATAAAATTGTTGAAATTGATTTATTCAACTCCTCAATACCTAATACCAAAACAAAACTTTTCTTACAATATTTATTCATATATACTTATCCCTCTCCTTCTCTCTTAAATCCCTCCTATCTCAATAATACGTACTTCTTACATAATATATATATATATATATATATATATATATATATATATATATATATATATATATATATATATATATATATATATATATATATATATATATATATATATATATATATATATATATATATATATATATATATATATATATATATATATATATATATATATATATATATATATATATATATATATATATATATATATATATATATATATATATATATATATATATATATATATATATATATATATATATATATATATATATATATATATATATATATATATATATATATATATATATATATATATATATATATATATATATATATATATATATATATATATATATATATATATATATATATACATATATATATATATATATATATATATATATATATATATATATATATATATATATATATATATATATATATATATATATATATATATATATATATATATATATATATATATATATATATATATATATATATATATATATATATATATATATATATATATATATATATATATATATAATGTGACGTTATTTTGTATTTACACGTCACTACTTAATTAATTTAATTTAATGTTTATAAAAATGTCTTAAACGAACGCACTTCGCAATATTGGCAATATTTCTAAAAAAGTTGTAAGGCGAACACAGCCGTGAACGGATTAGCTAGGCGGGTCGAAATATCTATGCCTTTCTTTTCAACGCTGACAGCCGACACGAGGTGTCATCGCTCAACTATGGCCTACGCAAAAGTACCCGACAAAGACTCGAAATTTAAGTTCAAAGGAGGCTGGGTAAGTTCTCTATCTAATTTCATCGATCCTCGTCTATATAAAATATCTGGCATGAGTCACGTTCGCTAATTTAACTGAATTCTTGCAGGAAATATAACCGCCTCCTTTGTCCTTTGTCCTTGTCTTTTGTTCCTTGCTTCCTTGCTTCTTTGCTTTCTTCTTTACTTTCTTTATCTTGTTTGTTCATGCTGTCTTTTCATCATTCTTCAACATTGGTGTACTTTACTATGTACACCATGGATGACTGAAAATGAATAATTTTAAATATCATGGTTGGTGCATGCTCATATTTGCACATCATGACTTGATAATGACTAAAACACCTGTAAATGGCACTTCAAATCGACGTAAATACTACGATGGTAGTTCTCATCACAAAAACTGTACCTGCTGATCATCTTCAAGAAGATGGAAATTCATAAAACTGTTTCATTGCTTGGTTATTATAAAAAAAAAACATATGAAATACTGATATCATTTGAAAATTTAGTTGAATCTGTTTAATTATGTCATGTCTGATATTTCTTTTTATTATACACCACATGGTCTAGAAAAACATTTAAAAACTTGTAAATTGTAATTTAAGAATTAAATTATTTTATTAAAATGTCAAATATTTAGCTTAGTTCAGGTAACGTAGATAACTGTATCATATTTAACACTCCTTGCCAACCATGATATGAATAAATTGTAATTTCTTTTGTATTTGTGCGTTTCTTTCATCACTTGGTCTTCCCTACAATCACATCTGACTCAGCTTTTCATGTTGTAATTACTGTTTCATTGAACAGAGAATTCTTATTTGATACTTAAATATATTCTTTTTTTTGTCTTACTCAATAAACAACACGCCCTGAGATACTGAGATATTTGCATTATTTTAAATGAGTCTCATTGCAATATCGCTGACTGCTGGTGGTAAGGTTTTATGGTGAGTATAATTTTAGCTTCTCTTTTTCTTTTCTCATACACCACCATCCCTTGCAATTGGCGCCCAACGTGGGGCAGGATTTTTTAAAAAATTGAAGAACGCGGACTATTAGGATTTAAATTCCATTTGTATTTTTTATTTTTATTGATTGTAAGACTGGCGCCCATTCTATAACTCTTTTTAAAGTCAGATGTTTGTGTGGGACAGATTAGTGTTTGTAGAGAACGTTAAATTGATAATTAGTTCGTATACTTTGTGGTAGCGATTCCTTTCCTTCCTTAAACCCATCCTTAATCTGAGGACTGCGCAGAATCCATCGTCATGAAAGCCGAGCTGTGAGATTATATTCAGGAGATGACCAGAAGTCAACCAAACTATTTCTAGAAAGTGTGGAAGAGCCCATCATGACCAGTCTTATTCGAGAAATACCATTCAAGAAATCTACTCAATCAGGTTGTATTGTAAACTAATAAATAATTAAATGTCGTGAGGACTATAACATAAAATTCACATTCTTTTCAGTACAAAACTTGAGTTGTCATCAATTATTATTAATGTCTATTTTTTTTGGAAATCTATAAATTGATTAGAATTATTTTTCTGATTTCATAATTAAAATGTCACATTTTAACTGAACATGCATAATGAGGATATCAAATTTTTTATAATTGAAACTATCTTCAAAAAACATCAGGTTGTATAATTTTAATTTGTCGTTGGACTGTGCTAAATGTTATTTCATGTTTGGTTTGCATTTTTAATGTTGAATACCTATGTTGTAGATAAAAAAATATGAATCTTTATAAGCGTTGTAATTTCCTTTTTGCTAATATACAACATAGTATACATTTTTCTTGGGTCGGTCATAAAATTTGAACTTGTAAAAAATAATTATAAAAATCATATGTGGGGTAGAAATTAATTAGGAGATTGTTGTGGTAATTAACAAAAACAAGTCTGTCTGATACCTGCAGGCAGTGAACATTGTTGCATGGCAGTTAATATTTTTTCTTGTAACAAGTGAAAAATAATCAATGTCTTTTTAAATAATGATATTATTGATATAATACTCTTCGTTAATAATAAAAAGTTTTCTTAATTCATGTTGAATCAATATAATTAAAAGGAAATGGTGTTTTAAAACAATTGTAGTCTTTATTCTCTGTTGGGGACATGTGTTTTTTTCTCAATTTTTGATGTTAAAAGTTCAGCTATGTTGTATAAAATAACAACTGAAAATGTTCTTTTAAATTGAATCTCAAATCAATGTGTGCTATAAGGAGTTTTGTTTATGATTGTAATGAATATGCAATTAAATATTTTCACTTTTACAGATGGAAAGTGTTGGTGAATTCTATGAAATATTTATTGGGAATGCTGAATTTGAATCTGCTGTATAATCACAAAAAATCAAGGCTCGGAGAGATGATATTTCTATATGGATTTTGGTCTATTTCTTATTTAAGGTATTCCATGTTTATTAATTCGGTCTGACATAAACTTATGATGTAATATTGTCATCTCTGAGAATGATTTAGTTTGAATTTACCAAATGTAATGTTGCTTCTTGATGATAATAACTTCATTTTTATATGGAAATGAGTCTTGTTTCTATTATGAATAAATTGTTTAATGTTTCATATTATATTTATGTTGTCTAATGTGTGGTACACAGTATCGACCTACAACAACATGTTACGCTGGTTATTCAATAGAAAGTAATGTCAATAATTCTGAAATGTTATGGAACTCATCGTTCAAATGATAGAATCTTTTATGTATAACAATACACTTTTTGTATAATCTATTTGACATTTTACTGACTATAATCATTGTAGTTTATTTTAGAAATGATTAACAATCATTAAAATTAATGTTGGGGAAATAATACTGTTTTAAGGATAAAATAAATGAAAATTAATTATATTCTTTGTCAAAAGTGTAATTAACGCCATCTATACGGCGGGAGGAAAACTTATGTAGTTGCATGACTACTCGTGCTGCAACTAAATAGTTGGTTCTGAGTTATGAAATAATTGTAATTGTTAGATATGATTGTATATTGATTGGAAATAATGTAGCGTGTACTAATATGTTAATTTTATAAAGAAACTCTTCTTTTTTTGTAATTGTCATACACATTACAAAGATTATTGTTTTCGGTACGAATAATTAATCATGTTGTATCAAATCATCCTATATTGTGAGTAATAAGCTGATGTTATAAAATCATTCGTACGTTTCTGTACTTTCTTTTGACATTTCCACAGTATAAAATTTCTTTAAAAATGGAACGTATAGATGACGAATCAATTACAAGGATGAAATTATATTGCGGTGTAGTGCGGTGTCGGATTTTTGGATAGGCTTTGGATGGACAGATTTCTGTTTAATAATCTTGTTCAGCCTTGGGTGTTCAACTGTTTGGCATTGGGCGCACTGTGATGATTTCTATTTTGTGTATTTGAACAAGTGGCGAACAAATCCAACATTATGCTTTTAAATTTGATTAATTCGATTTTGAAATCAACTTTCTTGGGAATATAATTTTTAATTGATTAATACTGTGCTTAAAGTTTTGAAGTAGTTACTTAGTTTTGAATTTGTAGCTTTATGAAAATTATAAATTGATGATTTCATCAAAGTATGCTGTTGCGTTAAATGAATGGTACAGTAAATATCTCAACGGGATATACACCTTATTTTCTTTTTCATGGTCGTGAACAAATTTTGTCAGGTGAGATGCATCAAAGGTATCAACCTGGACCCATCTCAGTAGATGACATGCAAATAGAAAAGCCCCATGATTATGCTGAAATGCTAGATGAATTAAGAATTGTTTTTTTTGAAGTTCAGAAGAATCTTATGTCAGCTTTTAAACGCAATGCCACTTTGTATAACAAAAATAGGGTCGAACGCTCTTATAATGTAGGTGACTTTGTCTACCGGAGAAATTTTGTAAACTCCAAAGGCGCTGAATTCTTTTCATCAAAATTAGCTCCACGCTTTGTTAGAAACAAAATTATAGCAAAAATATCACCTGTAGTTTATACATTAGCGAATGAACAAAATAAGTCTGTAGGGAACTTTCACATTAAGGATCTCTTAAAACCAGATTAATATTAAATTTTTTGATGTCTGTATCATCAGTATGATACAACTGTATCATATAATTTGTATGTTTTCATTGCCAATACATGACATCCATATCTGCTTAATGCTATTATCATTCTCAGGATTATAATATGTCAGATGACCAAATTAATCAAACATTGATAAATGTTTACACTGTAAATATACTGTTTTTTTTTAATGTGAAATTTCTCGAGGAACATATTGGTACTCTGATGGCATATGTTTAATATGATGGGTTCCTCGACAAATTTAAATTTGATTATATTGTGAGGAATGCTGTGATGGAGTATTTCTTCACAATATTGAGATGTCATATACTTTTGTTTTCATTCAGATGAGTTAGTTCTATTTTTATGTCAAAATTTGTAGAGCTACATTGTACTTGCTTTTTTATATTAAAATGTTATCCTATATTGTTTAGATGTTGGACTATAAAACTGATATTTTCCAAGGAAAATTGTCTAGTATATGTCATACAGATTGTGTTGATGGTAAATATGATCCTGAATGAAAACCTAAGTATATCAATTTGATAAAAGTTTATATCTAGAGCTCCTTTTTATTTTCATGTAGGTTACTGTATAATATGTAATGTTCTTGTTTATGAATACCAATTTCATATTGTAATATGAAATTGATTGTTATATGTCATGGTATAACTTAAAATACTGAAATGCCATTATATTCTGTTTTTTTTTATTACAATAATAGGAAATTTATTTGATAATTCACTCATTTTTCTACCAGATAAGAGTTATATCTATGGTATCACGTGCATGGAATGCCATGGTCTTCTTCCAGATAACTGTGTCGACCAACTCAGTTATCGTAGACTGCATCTGGAGATTTAGTTTGGTCAACTAGATGTCTGATGTAATCAAAACGAAGAGACACGGATCATTGTCTGTCACATGAGATACATGAGGTGACACACTTGGTGTGCGATAGAAGAAATTACAAATTGTTGAACGTTATAAATTTTCTCAAATCTTATCATTCTGTAAACTATTTTTTTTATAACCTTGCATGGACTAGTGTCCTTAATCATAACAAAGAGACACTGTCACATGAGATACATGAGGTGACACACTTGGTGTGCGATAGAAGATATTACAAATTATTGAATGTTACAAATTTTCTCAATTCTTGTCATTTTGTAGATTATTTTTTATATAATTTTGTATGTACTAGTGTCCTTAATCATGACGAAGAGACACTGTTACATGACATACATGAGGAGACACACTTGCTGTGCAATAGAAAGAGTTACAATTTATTAGACGTTATAAATTTTTATTAAATTTAGTCATTAGATATTACATTTTTGATGTTCTGTCTGGCTGATGCTTTTATGTATGACATATTGGGTAATCTATTACCAAACCTGATCTCTAATACCATGATATATAACAACATTTTAGTTAAGATTGAATTCTGTTATGATCAAAATAGTGTAATGCAAATTCAATATTGGACTTATATCACATTCTTGAAATATTAATTTTAAAATTGCATTATATTATTATTTGTTATGGAGAAATAAGATGCTGGTATGAAATTTCTTTTGTTTAATATAAAAATGTTTTTCATCTGGGATCAAAGTGGATAAATTTTATGCATTTATCTTCCCGATGAATTTTCTTATCATGGGTAAGGTGTTTATAGGAGGTACTCATGATAACTGATGTTTATAGTTATTGATAGTGATTATTAAAATAATGATATTTTACATTTGCTATGTCTGACACATAAATCTTTCATAGACAAATTTACATGTTAGCTTTCACATTTCTTGGCTTACAATTAAGACTTACATGTATGATACTGAGCTAAGCTCACAATTTGATATGATGACTATGATGCTGTTTTAACTGGGAAAATATTCTGAACTTTGAATTTTCCCTATGATGAAATTTTTTTATCGTGAGTTAAGGTGTTTATAGGATGGACTCACGATAACTGTATCACGCTTGAAGATACATGGTATCTGAGTGATGCTGTTTCAACATGAGAGCCTCTTCCGCAGATTCTAGCTCACAATGAGAATTAGCACAAATGATAGCTAATCCAAGCTCACAATATGGAGACAAGACGAAAAGCTAAGATGGGGTTTCCTTAGTTTTCCATTGATTAAAAAATAATGAACGCTTCTCGGGAGTGTCATTGAAGGGGTTAAATAATCAAACGTGAGTGGACTGAAAACGTTCACCACCAGATCTGTAAATACTGTATTATAATTGTTATTACGTCTGTTTTATGAACAGAGGGGTTTCATTTAAATGAATAGTTAATCTTGACAGCAAGTATGTCAAAATTTGAAATTTTTATTTAATATGAAAATTTTCTGTTTCAGCTAGTTTAAGAATTTTATATATTTTTATGGTAGATAATTTTTGTTTTTTTTATTATGTAACTGTTCCAGATCTGCCACCAGTTATTTAAATGACGAGGATATGTCGTTATCAGCGACATAGACTTATGTCATTTGAACTCTATTTCTAACATTTTCCTTATCCTTAAATTGTAGGTGTTTTTCCTCGCGGGATTCGGTTGAGTTGGAGAACATGGGACTTATGCCAGTTATATTCACTAATTTCTGTTTTTCAAATTTACTATCAAAACACTTTTTTTTCTTTTTTTTGTTAACAGAGGAGGTATGTGACGTTATTTTGTATTTACACGTCACTACTTAATTAATTTAATTTAATGTTTATAAAAATGTCTTAAACGAACGCACTTCGCAATATTGGCAATATTTCTAAAAAAGTTGTAAGGCGAACACAGCCGTGAACGGATTAGCTAGGCGGGTCGAAATATCTATGCCTTTCTTTTCAACGCTGACAGCCGACACGAGGTGTCATCGCTCAACTATGGCCTACGCAAAAGTACCCGACAAAGACTCGAAATTTAAGTTCAAAGGAGGCTGGGTAAGTTCTCTATCTAATTTCATCGATCCTCGTCTATATAAAATATCTGGCATGAGTCACGTTCGCTAATTTAACTGAATTCTTGCAGGAAATATAACCGCCTCCTTTGTCCTTTGTCCTTGTCTTTTGTTCCTTGCTTCCTTGCTTCTTTGCTTTCTTCTTTACTTTCTTTATCTTGTTTGTTCATGCTGTCTTTTCATCATTCTTCAACATTGGTGTACTTTACTATGTACACCATGGATGACTGAAAATGAATAATTTTAAATATCATGGTTGGTGCATGCTCATATTTGCACATCATGACTTGATAATGACTAAAACACCTGTAAATGGCACTTCAAATCGACGTAAATACTACGATGGTAGTTCTCATCACAAAAACTGTACCTGCTGATCATCTTCAAGAAGATGGAAATTCATAAAACTGTTTCATTGCTTGGTTATTATAAAAAAAAAACATATGAAATACTGATATCATTTGAAAATTTAGTTGAATCTGTTTAATTATGTCATGTCTGATATTTCTTTTTATTATACACCACATGGTCTAGAAAAACATTTAAAAACTTGTAAATTGTAATTTAAGAATTAAATTATTTTATTAAAATGTTATTTAGCTTAGTTCAGGTAACGTAGATAACTGTATCATATTTAACACTCCTTGCCAACCATGATATGAATAAATTGTAATTTCTTTTGTATTTGTGCGTTTCTTTCATCACTTGGTCTTCCCTACAATCACATCTGACTCAGCTTTTCATGTTGTAATTACTGTTTCATTGAACAGAGAATTCTTATTTGATACTTAAATATATTCTTTTTTTTGTCTTACTCAATAAACAACACGCCCTGAGATACTGAGATATTTGCATTATTTTAAATGAGTCTCATTGCAATATCGCTGACTGCTGGTGGTAAGGTTTTATGGTGAGTATAATTTTAGCTTCTCTTTTTCTTTTCTCATACACCACCATCCCTTGCAATATATATATATATATATATATATATATATATATATATATATATATATATATATATATATATATATATATATATATATATATATATATATATATATATATATATATATATATATATATATATATATATATATATATATATATATATATATATATATATATATATATATATATATATATATATATATATATATATATATATATATATATATATATATATATATATATATATATATATATATATATATATATATATATATATATATATATATATATATATATATATATATATATATATATATATATATATATATATATATATATATATATATATATATATATATATATATATATATATATATATATATATATATATATATATATATATATATATATATATATATATATATATATATATATATTTTAACTGTGTACTTTATTGTGGTAACATATTATTGGCATAGTTGTTAATATTTTATTGCTATTCCCTTATATTGTATTAAGTTGTTTTCCAAATATAAATAAAAATAGCCACGTATGATAAATGACATTTGACATTTAAAACGCTCGATGCAGCGTTCATGTTGAAACGCCGCTCGAAAGCGTTCAGTGAGATTGGTGTGAAAACTCCATAATCTGCAACTTCAGGTATATCCGACGCCCGACTTAGAGCGTTGTATCTGAACACAGCCCAGAACGAGTACACTATAAGGTAAGTATGCCCGATGGTGTTTAAGGCTCTAAACGACTTCGCTCCACACTACATCATCTGAATTACAGAGTAAAGTGCACTTTACAGGGACACTATTTAACGCGGCCCGGTTTTCAACGCTTAAAATAGCATCCAAAATACAGGTTACTCCGAGCATCGCTTTACAGTACTATACACAGTTTACACAATTATATGTGCAAATGTTTAATATAATATAAATAAATGTATATCGAAAAATTATATAATAAATGTTTAATATAATATACCTAAATGTATATCGAAAGTTTCGACACTTTCCAAATAAACAAAATACATCGCGAGCGAATGTCACACGTAAAAGTCAACGCAAACGGCAGCTATGTTGACTCGTCGGTAACGACGACAGCGAATAATTTTACAGATTTCTGTTTTACCAAAAAGAATGAAAATCGCGTTGAAAATAGAACACGATCTATTTTTTGCCCATCGTGTTGAAAGCCCCGTTGAAAACCTGAAACCCGTTGAAAACAGCGTCCGTGTAAAGTAGACTTTACTTTGTGTTATGTACGGCGTGTTTATTTTACTTCATCGATTATAGACTAAAGTACTCGTTTGATTCTTTTCAATATCTTAATAGTGCTTTTCAATTTTTAAAATTGTCAAATATTTCAAAATGACCCAAGCTCAGGATTTTTTTTTATATTCATATATAATATATTTTTTTTATATTTATAAATAAAAATAAATAAAATTGCTTCTCGGGCAACTATCAGGTACAATGTCGAATATTAATTAAACACACACCCAATAACAAGTTGTCACATTCTGGAGACTAACGATATTAATCGTCTCACAGATCCAGACTGAAAACACAATTAAAAACTGTGTCTCCACCAGGAATCGAACCCGGGACGCGTATTTACCTTTCCGTGTTTATTAGGAGGCAATTACTGCCTCGAATTAGGCACTAGTTTGTACTAGTTAGACACGTATTAGTAGACACGTATTGCGTTGCTAAACCGTGTGCAATTGGAGGATATACGTGACTTGAATTCAACACTAGTTTTTAAGTGCATTAGCGCAACTAACTAGTGCCTAATTCGAGGTAGTACTTGCCTCCTAATCAACACGCACCCGGGTCCTTTGGCTATATTTTTATTTGAAATTGGCTAAAAAGGACATCACTTGCATAAAATGGCATTGATAATACCAAGTTTTCATAATAAAATATTAAAATTTAACTAACTCATTTCATGGAAAATTTCCATTCAATATATGAAAACTTCGCGGAGTGACTTGGTAGTGAGGAGTTTAGAGTTAGCCACAATCCACTGTTTTTTTTATATTTTTGTAATCTCTAATCTAGCTCTGTATCGTAAGACAATTAAGAATTTAATTGCTTAGTAAATGCATCGTCAAACATTCCCACAAAATCGTATTTAAATCATATTAGGTACTTGTTCTATGTTCCTCAAAGCAATACCAGTTCAAACCAAAACGAATTTATCAAAAGGGCATGTCATTTCTATAATGTCAATAATATATCGGACAGTATCCCGCATTCTGATGTATTCACTGCTAATCATGATAGTTCACTGCGCCGGGTGTGTTAACTCACTCCTTCGAAATGTATTGGCTTACGGCGCAGTGAGTCGTGAGTGCTAGACCGGGAGAATGCGAACAGTGTTAGGACATTGAGTTATTGAGTTGCCTGCTTTTTAACCGACATACTTACTTTCCCGATTCTACTTTTAAAAGTAGAATCGGGAAAGTTGTGATATTTTTAAACATGTACATGAAATATAATGAATATAATAATAATCTTTACTTATATAAAATACAATACCTACATAATATTATACTTTTATTATTATTATTTTTACTAGCTTAATGACCGATACTGAGTTGCATGGAAATGTGTTGTGCCAGCAAAGTAAATAAATTATTATTTATTACCTTTAAACACTTTAAATAAATAGTAATATGTGAAAAACTGACGTCACTTTCAAAAATATCCATATTATTCGTTATTCTCACTTAAACTGACTTACTGACTCAAGTCAACGCAGTTCATTCATGCACATGTAGGTACTTGTGAGTTGTTGAATGTGTCATGTAGATCAGTGATTCCCTAACTATGGTACGCGTACCACTGGTGGTACGCGACAATTATTAAGGTGGTACGCAAGCAGCCATGGCCATAGGACATACACAATAAATGAGTAAATAATTAGATAAAACGTTTTTAAATTTCGCGCTCTGACACGATTTGTTTTCATTAATTAGCCGCGCGGGCGCACTGTTGCTGGCCAGCGCATCTCGCGACACGAGACAGACAGACACAGAGCTATCGAGCCACCGCGATGGAGGTTTGCAAGCGGAATTCAACAAAGTAAGAGCTGTGTGAATTTTGGCAAAAAGTTAAAAATGAATATCCATCGCTGTCCAGAAAAGCATTACTGTTTCTGATTACATTTACAACCACGTATCTCTGTGAGAGCGAATTTTCTGCTATGTTGATAATAAAAAACAAATATCGTAATAAGCTTATCTTAGACCCCAATTTGCGCTTAAAATTAAGTACAACTGAGCCAGATATTTCCTATCTTGTCTCGAACATGCAGCACCATTTTTCGCACTAAGAATATTGTATTTTTTCCTATAATTAATAAATGATAATGTTTTCATAAAAAGTTGTTGCAGTTTTTATTACTTTACCATTTTGAAGGTTTTTTTTAACGGTTACAGTTCAGTGGTACGCTAATGATTTATAATTTCGTGTGTGGTACGCGAAATTAAAAGTTTGGGAACCACTGATGTAGATGGTGCGCGGTACACATCTCACTCGGCGTATTCATTTTGTTGCGTCATGACGCAATTATGGGTTGAATCAGTGAGCCGGCGCAGTTGACGGTTGACGCAAGGAATTTTGTTGAGTTACCCATGTCTAGTCATGATTGCTACAAGAATTCACAAGCGTCTGCTGTCACTATCAGACAGGTCAAGGAACGGAAGTCAGAAATACGCGTGCGCACAAATATTTAACTGAATAAATAGTAAATAGTATTAATAATAGTAAGGATCTTACCACCACGTAAATAAAATGTTGATAATATATTTTTTGAAAAATGTGATCAAATACGAATACATAATAAACTTATTCCTAACCTCAAATGACAAAGTTGTTGATAGCATTTTTCCTGCTATAAAGTAACTCGCTCACGCAAGTCACTATAATTATTAAAGACTAACTGAACCTAGCCAAAAAATGTATAATTTTCCCTAGATTCATGTGTTTCAAGTTTCAACCGATCACACTATCGGTCATTTTTGTGCGCATGCGTATTTCCGTCCCTAAATTTTTCTAGAGCCAGACGCTAGTCAAGAATTCTTTATATGGATGCATAGCGGCGTAAACCTAGGTATTGTTAAAAAAATATTTTGTATACCTACTTATTTTGATTTTTGTTTTTATCTAGCAGATTCTGTTATTTTTCACAACAGTAACAAATTAGGTCCTTCTTCCTTCCTTTTTCCTTCCCTTCCTTTCCCGTCGCGGATAAATATGTGAAATAGTATTTTTAAATTATTTTTTTGTTGTATTGTAGGTACCATAGATTTTTATTATAATATACTAGATGTCGTAGTTATAGAAATTCTTATATGAATCGAAGTGAGGCATTTTTCCGGGGAATTTTTGACGTTTTGTTTCCAGACCACATCGTTTTTCTATAGAGAATAACGACTTATGTGAATTGTTTTCCGATTTATTTGTCTAAAAAAAACATTTTGATTATTAAGGTTTAGAGAACAGTTATCTAGGATGTGTTGAAATGTAAGGAAAACTGAAATATGTTGTCAACCAAAACGTCAAACGCGCGATATTCCATGACTCACTTTTTCCACAGAGTACTACATCTAGTATATTATAATAAAAATCTATGGTAGGTACATACTTCTATGATTATTTAATGTTCATCAATTATGGACAAAAGTAATTTTTTTTTTTTTTCAAAAAAATGAATATGTCCTTGTTAAACAAGTACACTCACACTCATGGGAGACAGGCGGTTCCCACCCGAGCAACCCGATTCCAACATTCATTAAACCTTTCACACTGTAACACGAACGCCAAACAACACTCATTCATATACCGTGCATCACACTTCTTCAATACGCACCTAAACGAATTAGATATATTCAACTCATCAATAAATGTTATCAAATCAAAACTTATCAATCATTAAATATTCATATATATTCATCCCAACATATATCCCTCTTCATCTGCACTCTATCTTTTCTCTCTATTCCCAACTCTCTCCTACATATTCTCTATAATTTTTGTATAAACTTATATAGGTACTTATTGTTTTTTACTTATGTGGAAACACATTATTGGCATAATTGTAATAACTTTACTGTACATACCATAAACATTGTAACGCTGTTTGTTTCCCAAATATAAATAAAATAAAATAAATAAAATAAAATAAATAAAATAAAATATACATCTTCCTACGTTCCCTTAAATAAGCATGAATGCTTGTGCTAAAGGTGAACGAAATCGGTCGAAGCAGGATTCGAACTCGCGACCACTGGATTACTAACCCAGCGCGCTAACCGCTCTGCCACCGACCCATCTAAATTGGTCTGTCTTTTTTTTTTATTTCATAGTATATTTTCTTTGTTTATCTTATAAGACTGTAATTATCCCTTAAATAAATAAATACATTATTATTAATTGGCAAAAACCCGGCAAATGGAGAACGGAGAAAAAAGATTTAAAATATGTGGGAGCGAGAGAAGAATACTTGGATTCTCTCTTAAAGTATATTTATAAAATATATTGCGTTGTTTTCATTTATTATAGTACAATAGTACCTACCTTACCAATATAATATTTCATCCATTACAGAATGTTCTATCAGTAAGTTGCCAAGTTGTGTTTATTCATACTATTCACATCACCACTGAATATCTTGCAATAATAATATAATATAATATCTTATAAAATATCTTTTAATATTATGTAATAATTTCACAAATGTACAGGTGGCTGCTTCAGAACAGATTTATTCTAGTGAGGCGGCTATCTTATATTAAAATAATGTATATGTTTATATGATCATAAATAAAATAAATAAATAAATAAATAAATAAATAATAATGTGGGGTAGCCAGCGATAAGTGTGCGGGTGTGCATTACCTTCTCGTCTCACCTACGCCCAACTCCACCCGCTCCGCATATGGGGACTGAAACGGCCCCTTCACAGAACGCTAGTAAGAATGACAAAGAATGCATGGCACGAAGAGTAGCTCTAGAAGCTCCTATAGACTCGCGGTCTCGGCACAATTGTGCAAAAAATAACAATCAACGTCGGTGAAGATAATATTCACAGACATGGATTATCGCGAGAGTACTTCAAGCCTGTGACTGTAAAACTGGGCATCAGAGAGTTGACCAAGGACATTCTGGAATTTCATTTTTTTTATTCAGCATATATATTTATGGCAAAACAATTTGAAGGCTGTAAAGTTCTTCTTAGAGACCACTAAATCCGCATGCCCAATGGGACCTTGAAGAGGCCCTCCTGTAAAAGCAACACTCAGAATGGGTTATTGAACTACATGAGTTTTTTATTCTTGCCTATTTTATTTATTACTAGCTTTAATGTCCCGCCGTTGGCCAAGAATTTGAATTAGTGAAGGAATAAGCAATCGTTTTTATAATATTGTCACACAAAATTTTTGCTAAATCGGACTATGAAAAGTGGTTTGAAATTTAATAGAAGAAACACGACACATGCATACCAGTCTCGTCTCACCTATAAAAGCAACACTCAGAATGGGTTATTGAACTCTATTGTATTTTATTGTTGCCTGTTGTATTTTCTATTACCCGGCTCTTCCGGGACTCGCCTAAACGATGATAATAGAAAAGAATGGAAGCACTATTCTAAGTCGGTGCCTCACAGCACAAATAAATAAATAAATATACAATAAATGGAAATTAAATAGGCCAATTAATATAATATGCTAGTTGAGAGTAAGGTTCGAATACATAAAACATGCATCAGACCCATTTGACATATTATGGAGTTGAAGCAAGGGAGGGCAGATTCGGTGAGAAAAAACAGCTACTCAGAACAACAGAGATGAAAACGCTAAAACATATCTTGGGCAGAACCCTCAGAGACAGAATTCCCGGTGAGGAGATCCGCAGAACCTGCAATGTGGAGGATATTGTAAGATGGAGCAGGCAGAGGAGACGATACTGGAGAGATCATGTTAAGAGGACGAATCCAGAAAGGCTGCCAAAGAATGTATTGCGCAAGATACCAGAAGGACGCCGACCATCGGGAAGACCACCAAAGAGAAGGAGGGATAGCTGGACATCCTCGTCCCAGGACCTGTAGAAACAGATCATAGATCTACCAAAAGAGGAAGATGAAGAAGAAAATAAATATAAATATCCACAATTCCACGGCTAGAACCGTGAGGCCCAAGGCTTCAAGTAAGACCGATAGTATATTACTAGCATTCACTAGCTCTACCATTATGATGTGCGTTCTTAAGATTTGTCCTTGAATACGGCTATAAAATCACGTTCGTTTTTTTATATACAAAATGCATTGCATGCATTGTTTTTTTTTTGTTGTTCATTCTAGCGTTCTGCGAAGGGGCCGTTGACAGTCCCCATATGCGGAGCGGGTGGTGGTGGAAGTAGCGAATCAAAATGAATATGCCCGTGTTAAAAAAGAACATACTTATACATTTTCCTACATTCCCTCAATTAAGTATAAATTCTTGTGCTATAGGTGAACGTAATCGGTCGAGGCAGGATTCGAACTCGCGACCTCTAGATTCCTAGCCCACAGCGCTAACCGTTCTCCCATCGACCCATCTATGTTATATTATTACTAGCAAAACCCGACAGTTTAAAACAGCAAAACCCGAAATGGTTGTTCTGTATGTTTTCTTTTAATTTTTTAACATTCTTATATAGAATCGCTAATTATAATTACGTCTTTTTGTTCCTTTCCATCACTACAGTCCCTTCCTTCCCTTCCGTCCCTATCTAGTCGCTTCTCTATTTTTATTTATAAATATAAAGGATTATTACTTATTTAATTATTCAAATAAACGTACATACATCCATTTTTATTAATATAAATATATGCAATATTTATTTATTTATTTATACTAATAAATATACTTGATCCATTACCATTATACCATTTTTATATAATATATCATTTTTTATATATGGATATATAGGATATTTTTGTAATTACTTAGTGATTTATTAATTCATTTATTTATTCATTCATTTATTTATTCATTCATTTATTTATTCATTCATTTATTTATTTATTCGATCATCGATTTATTTATTTATATACCTAGGTATATGTTATTTTTTTATTAAAATTCTCTTGCAATACCAAATAGATAATTATTCAAATACTTTTGTGAGAGAAGTCAAATAATTAAATTAAACTTCAAATAAGTTTTATATTAAAAAGTAAATAAGTTTAGATGGGTCGATGGCAGAGCGGTTAGCGCATTGGGTTAGTAATCCAGTAGTCGCGAGTTTGAATCCTGCCTCGACCGATTTCGTTCACCTATAGCACAAGCATTTATCGTTATTTTAGGGAACGTAGGAAGATGTATATGTACTTTTTTAACAAGGAAATATTCATTAAAAAAAAAGTTTTCTGTTATGAGCTGAACGAATCCCTAAAATTCAATGACAATCCGAAATAGATATTTTTTTGTAAATTCTTGTGTAAGATATTAAATCAATAAATACATTTAAATTTTCAAACCTTCTCGTGTGCGCACTGAACAAACCCACTAAATCTCCTTTCAATACCTACCAAAAAATATTTTTTTTTTTCAAAAAAAAAATTGTGAGACATCGAATAAATAAATAAATCATAATACAAAAATTAGTGTCCGACCAAAACAGGATTTTCAACTGAAACCGAAACCGAAACCGAACCCGAATCTTCGGTATCTCTCTCAGTTTCGGCCGAAACCGAAACCTAAACTTTTTTAGACAGTTAAGTTTTTTAGTTGGTGGAAAAGATGAAGGTATAGGGTACCTTGCCTCGATATTTATTGTGCTGGTTCTGAATAATCTTTTCACCACATTCACAGCGTATGAAAACTTTGACACTTCACTAGTAATTCACAAGTTAATTAATTTCAGCGGATTTTGAAGATATAATTTTAAGAGCGGTGCGGTGCGGTGTGTTAGTCAAGATGACAGTTGATATAATGAGAAAATTTATATGCAACAATACTTTTTTGCATATAGCTGGCAGGTATGTAGGTAGGTTGTTTTTAGGCCGAGGTAAACTAGGATAGGTGTGTGTGTGTGTGTGTGTGTGTGTGTGTGTGTGTGTGTATATGCGTGTGTACCCAACTTTGCGTAACCACTATTGTTTACTGAAATTTGGCTTATTGACATTTATTTTTATTTATTATAAATCCTTTCTTACAAATAAAATAACATATTATGTATACACAATATAACTTAAAATATATAGAACTATAATGAACTTAAAATTTAAGTTTATGTTTTTTATTTTAATCACTTACTCATTATAGAGTTATATTTTGTAGATGATTTCTGGATAAGACACTCCACTAGGCCAATGCCTGTGTCGGAGTGCCATTACATATATTTTTATTTAGTATAGTGTTAATCTATCGGTACCTACTGTAAGGTAGTCTAATTAGTCTAATAGTACAATGTATTTATTTGTTCATTTCACTATATGCAATAGTCTTTCGCTCTCTTCTCTGCCTTTGTTAAATAACCATTTAAATATTTTTTTTTTTGCATTAGTTGATGAGATAGTTAAAATTTCTGGTATGTCTTGTTTTAACACGTGTTCAATGAAATAAAAAACAATACTTGAAGTAAGTATGTGGAAAAATATTTTTTATTTCTGCTTATAAAAAAAACGAAATATCATTAATAAATCAATTACTTTAGTAATCGTAATTAAAAAGCCTAATATTGTACGCAGTTTTTCTACATTTCTTTTCTACGACTGGCCGGCGAACTCAACTGATGAACTGATTGATGATGGCGGGTGACACTCGATTCGCGAACTTACCCAAAGTCAGCCGAACGACGCGCGATAATTCACGAACGCAGAGTTTCGGTGCGGCCGAAGGTTCTGCCGAAACCGAACCTTCGGTCGGTCACTAACAAAAAACTTCACCGGTTCGCGCTGAACAAATTCCCAAAGTTTCATTCCAATCGGATGGTCGGTTTAGGAGTCCATCGATCACATACAAACAAATACATTACTTACATACATCCATTTTATATATACAGTTTATATTAATGGTAGATATCTATTATTATTAACTACTTATACCTACTATATCTATGTATGAGAAATGATTAAAATAACAAAATATTAATTTTGTTTGATAAAAGTTATTGTATGTAGAAATATATATTTGACGCGAAGTATTTTACGGTCCATTTGAATTTGTAAACTCCTATAAAAATTTTCGACATAAAATCGTAATGTGTTTTCAATATTCTAGGATGGTAGGTACTGTCTTACAACTTTTCACTTCATATTATTAAGGCCCCCATTCACGATCAAGCCATCCTTCCAAATGGCTTGCCATCACTCCAAAATGCGCTCGTGAATGTCAAATCCCGCGCAGCCCAATTGGCCTGACACACCAAAATGGAATTCCAAACGATCGAAACTCTGAAGTACCTACTGCGAAAACAGCGCGGCGCATCCTGTCGGCACAGCATGTTCGTGAGTATAAAAACCAGCGGCACATTGCGCCATCTCATTGCGCCGAGCTGTTTGACACTCTCGTGAATGCGAAAATACAACATTTTCTCTTTGTTTTTTTTTATATTTATATATAAACAAACCGCTAAATAGCAGTTGTATAAAACTCATCATCAGAATTATAACTCATTTTACTTGAAAATTAAAAAAAAAATAGAACTTATTAATGCGAAAGCGCCGACCGCTTGCGTATAGTAATTTTGATGGCTCGATGGCGCGCCCGTGAGTGTGATGAAAATTTTACATTGCTCGGTCCATATGGAACGACGCCGAATTGCACGATCGTGAATGGGCTGCTTTATAACAGTGATGAACAAATAATGTCAAACCAGTGAAGGTAGTTTTGATTTCAGTCTTGGACTAACATTCACACATTTTTAATCCTCACTTATCCAAGGGGATATAGTGGGGAGTTATGATTTCGCAATTTTAAGGCTATTTTTTTGTTTGCTGATTATCAAATAGTATTTTTTTTAAATATACTTCACGGTTATTTCTTACTTCGAAGTTAAAAAACACCGACTTAAGGCTTCGCAGCATATATGTATGTTCGATATACGGATTTACTCATAATTTGGAGTAGAACATTTAGTGTGTCTGTTTATGTGTCTGTGTGTGTGTCCCTTATAACTTTTGCATTTTTTTAACATTTGCTTGTTTGTTGCTCTGTTTTCCACGCATTTCATTATGCAATTTTTTGAGGGGTACATATTTTATCTATTAATTATATCAGAAGGATTATAATAATATTACAAATGCGCGTGTTGAAAAGGATCTTATTAAATTTAAAACATCTACATAGAACAATTGACATAGGCAATGCCTTAATTGCCTATGTCAGTTCATTAAATATTTGATTATATATTATTTATATGTAGTGATGAAGGGTTTCAAATAAAATTACTACTTACATGATCAACACTGGTATATTCTAATCTAAAGTAATAAAGCAATCAAAATGTTAGTGTCTGTGTGTGTGTGTGTGTGTGTGTGTGTATGTGTGTGTGTGTGTGTGTTTGTCTCACGCCTTCTGAAATACCAAGAGCATCTAAAAATCTAATTTAAGTGCGAACATGTACCAGTATACCTGATGCAGTGTCACGCTAAAAAAAATGCGATAATAATGCTGAATTTTAAAAATATTTAAATAATTATTTTTTTCATACAAAATTTTCCAAGTCATATCTGTCAAAAAAGTGTACATTTTGCACGCAAATATCTGTTAGTTTAAAAGTTAGAAGTAGGTATTTACACAAAAAAAATATATTTTGAAATATAACTTAGCGTTTAAGTGAAAAACATGGTGAATATTTGGTATAATTATAATGTTTAACTTATTTTTAAAGTAAGCCTTTTGTACATAAACGCCGCATTTTAATATCTTTTCATACAATATTTCATTTTCCCACCGAATGAATATGTTCTTGAAAATAATAAACCTTTGAAATAAATGTAATTATGAAATAATAAAATGAAACACAAGACATTACGGCAAGTTTTAAGACATATATTGTAAAAATGTGTTATTTATTAGTAAAGATATAGGCATAATAAAATTGCATAATTTGTAAATAATATTTGATTTTTCTGACAATTTTCATTTTTATGGCATCGAACAAACCAATGTAGGTACCTACATATTCAAAAAATGTATCCGAACCATTCGATATTACTTACGTGTTCGAATCGTTTCCATGGCTACAGAAAGAATGTGTATGTGATATTCAAATTAAATTTGTTAGGAATCGAATTTATTTAGAAGGTTGTTGTAGGTAGGTACCTACCTAATACTATTTACTTACAAATCAACAATAATATACCTATACTGATTTCCTATAGGAAAATTATTTTATTTATTTATTTATCAACCGTTTGTCCGATTATAATGAAACTTTGGTGAATTGTCGAGCGTATGCCCAGGATGGTTTTTGGATTTAAACTTTTTTCTTATTCTTCTTCTTCTTCGTGTATTTGGTCGTTTTACCTATGAAGGGGGAGTATCCTGGGAAAAGAAGGTCCGACTGTCCCTCCATCTCTTCACAGGTCTTCCAGGACGGGTTCTGCATATAAACTTTTTTCTTCTTTTTCTTCAACGTGTACTTGGTCATCTTACCTATGAAGATGAACTATCCTGGGAGATGAAGGTCCAATTTTCCTTCCATCTCTTCGCAGGTTTCTGGATTTAAACTTTTTTCTTCTTCTTCTTCATCGTCTATTTGGTCATTTTACCTTTGAAGGTGGACTAACCTGGGAGAAGAATGTCCAATTTTCCTTCCATCTCTTCGCAGGTATCTGGATTTAAACTTATTTCTTCTTCTTCTTCTTCATCGTGTATTTTTGGTCATTTTACCTATGAAGTTGGAGAATACTGGGAGAAGAAGGTCCAACTGTCCTTCCATCTCTTCGCAGGTATCTGGGTTTAAACTTTTTTCTTTTTCTTCGTGTATTTAGTCATTTTACCTATTAAGTAGAGCATCCTGGGAAAAGAACGTTCTTTCATCTCTTCGCGGTTCTTCCAGGATGGTTTCTGGATTTAAACTTTTCTTAACCGACTGATGGGACGGGATGTAATGAAGGGAAGGGAGGCAATAAAGGGCCTGAAGGGACGGGAGGTATAAAACTGCCTGAAGGGACGGAAGGTACTGAAGGGCCTGATGGGAAGGGACGTAATGAGGGATTAAAGGGACGGGAGGTACTGAAGGGCCTGAAGCGGCGGGTCCTGGAGTCTAATTCTTTTTCTTCTTAATTTTATGTAGACCTTTAGGGCAGTTTTTATACAAACTATTTCCTATTGTCTAATTCATCTTCTTCTTCTTTTATGTATACATTTGGGTCATTTTTTTATAAAAATTATTTCCTTTAGTCTAATTATTATTATTCTTCATTTAAGTACGTAGACTTTTGGGAGAGTTTTAATACAAACTATTTCCAACAGTCTTGTTCATTTTCTTTTATGTAGACCTTTTGGTCAGTATTTATACAAACTATTTCCAATAGTCTAAATATTCTTCTTCTTCTTTTTTGTAGACCTTTGGGTGAGCTTTTATACAATCTATTTCCAATAGTCTAATTCTTCTATTAGGTATATGTATTTTTACTTATTTTATGTAGACCATTGGAATAGTTTTTTATACAAACTATTTCTTATAGTCTTATACTTATTTTTCTCTTTTTTATTTAGTCTTTTGGGTTAGTTTTAAGTCTAATAGTCTATTGTGCAGAAATATTATTAACGATATGCACACTTGATGAAAATACATATGAAATGAATGGGATATGGGATGTGACGATATAACCTGCACTAGAATCTTTTCAATACTTTTGTTTAATTAAATTTAAACCTTTTATATCATCCTATTTTGAATAATTTTCAACACCTAATATTTAAAATATGGGGGTTGTGGCCATTACTGAACTCTTCACAACATTTATATTCAAATTAAAAACTATTTACTATAGTTCAAGTCTTCTTCTTCTTCGTTAATGAAGACTTTCAGTCAAATTGAGCAAAAATATAATGCACACTTGATGAAAAAATATAAAAACGAATGGGATGTGACCAATACTAGATCTTTTCAGTACCTACGTTTGTTTAATCAAATTTTAACCACATCCCAACATCCAAAATTACTAAATTTTCAATAGGTACACATTACAATTTATTTTCGATGATAATATTTAAAAATGGGGGTTGTGGCCAAACCAATCTCTTTACAACGTTGATAAACAGTCATATTTAAAACCATTACGCATAGTCCATGCGAGCAGAAATTGTATAAATATTATACTTCATTCACACTTTATAGCAATATATAAAAAATAATGGGTTGTGGCCATCACTTGAACATTTTACAATACTTAAACTCAATCAAATTTCAAACCACTTTTCATAGTCTGATATTGCAAAATAATTGGGTGACAATATTATAAAAACGATTGCTTTTTCTTTCACAATTTTACATTCTTGGCCAACGGCGGGACATAAAAGCTAGTTATACAATAAAAATAACATTTTAAACTATACCTAACGATGTCGTGGGTCGGAACTAATAATTAAGATTTAACGCGACTCTATTCTTTTAGACGATCAACGCATGAATGATAAGAATCATTGTGCGATCGACGGCGATGGGCTAAGGTTCGTCGATCTTCGTCACTTGTCGCGAATTTTCGAGGATTTACACATTGCAGCTCGCTGACAGGAGCGCTGCTACAAGTTCATTAACACTGAAACCACTATCATAGTAAGCCGCTTTATTGGCTTCATCCAATTCCTTTAAATAATTGGTATTCTGTGATTCTGACGATCTCAATGTTAAGCGTCTCTCTGATAGTCTGATGGTACATTCTTCTGACACAGTTCTAGAATATATTGCTGAGCCAAATCATTCATCACCGTAATATACTTATATAATTTAGACGAATTTCAATATAATATTTCGAATGTAGACGTATTGCAATGTAATAATTCGAATTTAGACGTACCTAATACTATATAATATTTAGTATTTGGACGTATTACGATATAATATTTCGAATTTAGACGTATTTCAGTAGAATATTTTGTATTAAGACGTAATACAATAATATTTTTAATTTAGACGTTTTACAATGTAAAATTTCGAATAGAGACGAAACAAAATACTGATTATATTTCGAATTAAAACGTACCTAACAAAATATAATATTTCGAATTTAGACGTACTATTACAATAAAATATTTCGAATTAAGATGGAAGTATGTATTACAAAACAATACTTTTAGTTTAGATTTACCTATTATTTCTTTGAGTATAATATTGTCTATTATTTTTCTACGCTTTGGTGTCTACTCTTATCGGCATCCATAACTGGCGTAATGCATCACAAGACCGACAGTCATGGAGACGGTCTCTGGAGGAGGATCCGACCTGGGTTGCAGAGCCACAGTTAGTATAGATAGTGCCTGTGTTATTAGTACCTAAATATTGTTTTGCATAAGTTCCTTGTTATTATATATACCTATCTGTCAAATGTTAGGTAAATGTAATTGCCCTATTAGAGGCCTGTATGTTTGTATGAAAAACAAATTACTTTATAGGTAGGTACCTTATTTGTTTCGTATAGCCAATAAAGTTACTTATATAGTACTTGATAATAATTCTATATCACTAAACGGCGCTATATGAATTATTATTATGCGTTCTCTCTGCCAACTGTTCGAGGACACCGTTTGATGGCTAAAGATTATGAATAATTTACAAGTTTTGCTCAATGCCAAGTAAATATAGGTATGTAGGTAGGATATGATAAGAGCGACGATATTAGTTTTAAATTTTGTGTAAAAATAGAATGAATTATTTCAAAACTCAATCTTTCATCGGCGCGGTGACCGACCACTAATCTTGTTTAGCCTAATCTAAACAACTTCATAAAAATAAACAACGAAAATATGCGGGAAAAATTAATTTGAAAAACGAATCAACGAAAAACATCGTTTATGTTTCTTCGGAATAAAACGAATAATTCAGTTTTTTAAACGACACGTGAATTATTCATACTAAAAATAATAAATTCGATATTATAATTAATAATCCTCCGAGGTAATTTGGAGCAGTATTTTTTGCATAAAACAGGTTTTAAATTATTTAAATATGCAAATTCACCAATGTGAACGACTTCGGTATTATTCCCATAATACGTCAGCGCCGTATGTTCTTGCTGTAGGTATATTATGTGGTACCTACCTGCCTAGCATGCGTCCGCTGTCAAACCGGTGTAGCCATAAAACAAAATAAAAATAATAAAATCGTAAGGAAAGGCAACGTCGCGGCCGGGCGGGTAGGTACCTACGTACCGTCTGAAGCAGCCGCCACTCGCAGCGCGGCGTGCGAATCGCTTTTCTGTACGCTAGTAACCCTGCGCCGAAGCTACATAGAAAAAACACAACAGTAGACTAGTTCCGCGCCAACGGTCGTACGCGTTCTTCCATTGTTGCTAGTTTCTATTCAAAACAAAAAAAAAAACAAACGAGTATCGAAAACGTGTAGACGACGCCGCATGATATTCAAACTCGCATCTGTTCAGTATTATTAATATGTGTTTAAATTTATTATAGTGACGCGCATTTTACTAACCGTGCAAAACTGCCCTTTGTCAAGGCGGCGGGCAGCTAATGGTTTGTTTTGGAGTTAAACATCGACGCGGATGATTTTTGAATGGAGAAAACGACGAAATAGTGATTTAAACTGTGCCCTTTTTTGATATCAACATAATAAATAGGATAACCTAGTGTCTGTGCAGTTTTTTGGTTGCCGAGAATCAGATCGGAAATACTTCTTGTGGTTTAGTTATTTTTTTGTTTAAGTTTGCTTTTTGGTTTCGCCGAACACACGCATTAAAATGTTGTTTGAGAATCCTGCAAATGCTGCGGCTAAATTGTTTCCTACGCCGTTCAACATCCCTCCACCAGTCAGAATAAGGTAAAAAATCTTTATTTCAACAATGCACGTTATCTCAATTATTGATATAAACACTATTCATTCAATTTCGTTTGTTTTTCAACCCTAAATCATTCCAAATATAAAATGTCATTGAAAAAATGCGGCGGTGCCTTTAGAAGATGGATATTTTTGCATTTTTTTTGCTGAAGAATTAAAACTATATTGTTTCTTTTACATGCGTTTGATACCGAGAAATTATTTCAAAACCAAGATATTTTTCGCAGTATCCATTTTTTATTTGACGCGCGTTTTATTTTACTGACGATTATTTATTGATGGCGAAAGATTCATTCGATTTTTTTCACTTTCTACAACAATACCTTAACGATGTTTGATTTACATTTTATTTATTGCGCGGCGTACGAGAAATTCACGCTTTTAAATCATAAATTGTCGGAGTTATCGATTTCACGAATACGTCAAAACAATGCCGCCTTTCAAACACACATTTGTACAGAAATTCCCGAAGGTACACATTTATAAATACTTGATATAAATGTTATAAGTATAAAATCATTTGAAATAGTATTTAAGTCAAACCAAATATAGGTATATTTTATCTAAAAGAAATCTTCAATATTTTTTTGCTGTACGATCTACCTGATTTAACTATATGAAAAATTCAAATTACGAATTTTTCAAAAAGATTTTCCAGTTTATCTATTGAATTGAACTATTGTATGACAAATTGATTATAAATGAAAAGTATTAAAATGTTTAGGTTGTAAAAACAAGTATTTTTATTTAAAAGGCGAATGACATTTAAATCTTTTTGTATAAGTATGTAAATATGTTTCTCATTAAATGCATTTTTAATTTTACTATTATGTAGGCGATAATTATTATCGAAATAACGAGATGTTTTTCCTGTTAATGCCTAGAAGCTTGTACGTATACTATTACATAGACTATTGTACTATTGTAATAAATCAACGAATACTCTTACATTTGATTTTGCATCATTACCACAAAACGAATCATTTTGAAAAAAAAACTTAGTTTGATATTAATAAAGAAAAATATAATTACCTTAACTTTTTAATTATGTTCTGTATATATTCTTGTAGAATAATAATAAACATACCCCGATTTTTGACAGTATGTATCTTATATTTCTAAAAAACTATAAGGTATAGAGCAATATATATTTTTATTAATTAAAGAAGAAAAAATATCTGAAAAAATATGTTGTGACGTTGCATAAATGCATCGGGTTAAGTAAATAAACAAAAAAAAAATTCGCAATGGCGCTGAATGGAAAATAAACGTTTTTTAGGTTTCTTTACTAAACCTAAAGACGTCACTACATATTTTTCCAGATATTTTTGTTTTCTTTAATTAAAAAAATATATTGCCCTGACGCCTTATAGTTTATTAAAAATATAAGATAAATGTTGTAAATCGGGGTATGCCATTGTTTTGATTAAGTTTTGAATACTCCTTTTTGCATTGTATAATACTCCAATTTCCTTACTATAATGCATACTTGTGACAAAATTCTTAAAAATTTTCTCAGGCATAAAACACGCGTAACACCAATTCGAGATTAAACTTCTTTGTCAAGTAAAAATCACCAAATTCTCGCATTAATCAAAAAACTATAGTCTTTGCAGTGCTTGGGCACATAACCTGATGTAGTTTTGAATACTCCTTTTTGCATCTTAGTAAGTATATATATTTTTCTTAACTGACATCTCAAAATAGTGATCAATTCTTTTTTCTATCAAATATGGAACACTTTAAGAAAACATAGTGAATATCTTCTTTTTCTTAATAAATACTTAGATAAGTACTTCAACATGTTTTTCTACAAGAATTTGCACAGAACATTATCAATTGTTATGTTGTATATTTCTTTATTAATACCCAAACTATCTAAACTATTTTTCAAAACGATTTGATTAGAAATAATGTTTGTATATCAAATTGAAAAATAGGAACGTTGGCAGCAGTCCCTTAAATTCATTTCTCACACAAATAATGCTTATCTGGTCTGGAAATCCCCTGGTTAGTTGGAAGAAAGATGTATAATTTATTTTTTTGTACACACAACTGATTTCAATATTAATACTTAATATTTTATAGGTATTTTAATAATGTAGGTAAGTAAGTACTTTAGTATATTTTGCGCGAATTTTGTGGTTAAGACGAAATAAATAACATTATATCGAACCATTATTAGGTACCTACATTATATTTACAATGAGTAGGTAAGTATATATTACATGTTAACCGTTTTGGCATGTGAATTTTGCCCTAAACCACTATATTTTGAGTCACTATGCGACATGTTTCGGCAGTGCTGTCCTGCTATCGACCGGCTAGTTGAGAATATGAACAACCACAAAATATACGCCGAGTATTTAAACTATATATATTACATGTATTAAATTATATACACCTTCTTAGGTTCTTTTAAATAGGTTTATTTTGTTTTTTATTTTATTTCATCTCAACAACTAAGTATTTCATAAATTGCTTAAAAATATTACACATACTTATCAAGATACTATTAAAGAGATGTCTTAAATTCTTTTAAAAATAATGCTGAAAAGCTTAAAGTTATTTGGTAGATATTACAATCTAAAGTAATAAAGCAATCAATATGTTAGTGTGTGTGTGTGTGTGTTTGTCTCACGCCTTTTGAAAAACCAAGAGCATCTAAAAATCTAATTTATGTGCGAACGTGTACCAGTATACCTGATGCAGTGTCACGCTAAAAATAATGCGATTAAAATGCTGAATTTTAAAGATATTTCAATAATTATTTTTTTCAGTTTTATTTTTAAGGAAGTAACTTTGTGGCGTCATTATAATTTTTATTTTATAATATATATTATAATAATAACTTGGTATACACCACTTTTGAGCACAAATAACTGTCGACCGGTTTCGAGAACGATGTTCTCATCTTCAGGATGACTTACGTACGTAAGTCATCCTGAAGATGAGAACATCGTTCTCGAAACCGGTCGACAGTTATTTGTGCTCAAAAGTGGTGTATACCAAGTTATTATTATAATATATATTATAAAATAAAAATTATTTTTTTCATACAAAATTTTCCAAGTCATATCTGTCAAAAAAGTGTACATTTTGCACGCAAATATCTGTTAGTTTAAAAGTTAGAAGTACGTATTTACACGAAAAAAATATATTTTCAAGTATAACTTAGCTTTTAAGTGAAAAACATGGTGAATATTTTGTCTAATTATAATGTTTAACTTATTTTTAAAGTAAGCGTTTTGTACAAATGTACATATAACCCCGCCATTTTAATATCTTTTCATACGATATTTAATTTTCCTACCGAATGAATATGTTCTTTAAAATAATATACCTTTGAAATAAATGTGATTATGAAATAATAAAATGAAACACAAGACATTACAGCAAGTTTTAAGACATATATTGTAAAAGTCTGTTAATTATTAGTAAAGATATAGGCGTAATAAAATTGCATAATTTGTTTAAAATATTTGATTTTTCTGACAATTTTCATTTTTATGGCATCGAACAAACCAATGTAGGTACCTACATATTCAAAAAATGTCTCCATAACATTTGATATTTTTCACATGTTGGAACATGGTTACTATGGTAACGGACACATTCTGATATTCAAATAAAATTTGTTATAAATCGAATTCGAATTAATTTAGAACATCATTGTAGGTAGGTACCTACATACCTAATACTTACTACTTAAAAACCAAGAATATACTGATTTTGTATAGGAAAATTATTAAACTATTTTAGGTTAACTACAATACACATTCAATATACCTACAAACTATTTCCTATAGTGAAATTCTTCTTTTTTCTATGTAGACCTTTGGGTGATTTTTTCTACAAACTATTTCTTGGGGTCTAAATCTTCTTCCTCTTCTTTTGTGAAGTCATTTGGGACAGTTCATAAATAAACTATTTCCTATAGTCTAATTTTTCTTTTTCTTAATTTATGTAGACCTTGGGTGAGTTTTTATACATACTACTTATTTCCTATAGTCTAATTCGTCTTCTTCTTCCTTTATGTAGACCTTTTGGTTAGTTTTTAAACAAACTATTTTTAAACAAACTATCCATTAGTCTAATTCTTCGTTTTCTTATTTTATGTAGATGTTGGGTGAATTTTATATAAAATATTTCCTATAGTTCAATTCATCTTCTTCTTCTTTTATGAAGACATTTTGGTCAGTTTTTTATATAATACATTTCCTAATGTGTAATTCTTCTATTTCATCTTCTATGTAGACCATTGGGTCAGTTTTTATTACAAACTATTTGTTATAGTTTTATACTTCTACTTCTTTTTTTATTTAGTCTTTTGGATTAGTTTTATGTCTAATAGTCTATTGTAACGAAATATTATAAACAACATGCATACTTGATGAAAATACATAAAAACGAATGGGATGTGACCAACACTAGAATCTTCTCATTACTTTTGTTCAATCAAATTTACACCATTTATTATATCATCATATATTGCTTAATTTTCAATAACTACACATTTCATTTTGATGACAATATATAAAAAATCGGGGTTGTGGCCATTGCTGGATCTTCATAACGTTTATATTCATATTAAAAACTATTTAGCATAGCTTAAGTCTTCTTCTTCTCTAATGTAGACTTATGTGTCAGTTTTAAGTCTATCAGTTTTATTGTGCAAAACTATAATAAACTATATGCACACTTGACGAAAAATATAAAAACGAATGGGATGGGACCAACACTAGAATATTTTCAGTACTTTTGTTTAATCAATTTTTAAACCATTTCCCATCATCCAAAATTACTAAATATTTAAAACACATTATTTGCGTTCGATGACAATATATAAAAATAGGGGTTGTGGCCAAATCCAAACTCTTTACGACGTTGTCTTTTTATAATAAGTCATATTTAAAATCATTTCCCATAGTCCATGCGTGCAGAAATTGTATGTGCTTATATATAAAAGCAAATGGATTGTGGCCATCACTTTATGATTTTACACCGCTTAAACTCAATTAAATTTCAAACTACTTTTCATACTACGGTTAAAAAAAATTATGTGTGACAATATTATGTAGGTATAATAAACGATTGCTTATTCCTTCACTAATTTACATTCTTGGCCAACGGCGGGACATAAAAGCTAGTAACTAATAAAACTAATTTAGTAATGTAGGTATTCAACTACTTGTTAGAAAATAATTTTCTTAAGAGTATGTACCTAATAAGAAAAAAATATACGTACCGACATTAATTACAAAAATTTTTTGAACAGTCATATTCATTAAAAAAAACAAAAAAGAGTTTCATTCGTATTCAATCTATTAATAAGTCGGCCTTCGTGGCTCAGTTGTTTTGATATCTGACTCGTAAGCGAAAGGTTCCGGGTTCGATTTCCGTTGGAGACACAGTTTTTAATTGTGTTTTCATTCTGTACCTGAGAGGCGATGAATATCGTAAGTCTCCGTAATGTGACAAATTGTTATTGGGTACGTATTAAATTAATATTTTACATAGTGCCTGTAAGTTGCCCGAGAACCAATATACAAATTAAATTGCAGAGAAGGTGTCAGATGTTATATAATCTTTTCTCTTCTCTTCTTCAACCCTCCTTCGTCCAGTAATGGACATAGGCCTCCCCCTGAGACCTCCACAGCTCTCTATCTTGGGCAGACCGCATTCATCCGCCTCCAGCCCAGACCATCTTGTTGGAGGCCTTCCAACACTTCTTTTGCTCGTTCTAAGTCGCCTTTCTAGCACTTTCTTAAGTGCAATTTACATCAGGGACACTGTTTTCAACGCGGCCCGGTTTTCAATACTTAAAACAGCATCCAAAATACAGATTACTCCAAGCATCGCTTTACAGTACTTTACACAGTTTACACAATTATATATACAAATGTTTAATATAATATACTTAAATGTATATCGGAAGTTTCGACACTTTCCAAATAAACAAAATACATCGCGAGTGAATGTCACACGTAAAAGTCAACACAAACGGCAGCCATGTTGACTCGTCGGTAACGACTATAGCGAATAATTTTACAGATTTCTGTTATACCAAAAAGATGAAAATCGCGTTGAAAATAGAACACGTTCTATTTTTTTTGCCCATCGCGTTGAAAACCCCGTCGAAAACCTGAAACCCGTTGAAAACAGCGTCCGTGTAAAGTAGACTTTAGTCCATCTGAAGGCTGTGGTTCGGGCGACATGCCCTGCCCAGCTCCACTTCTGCTTGGCAACCTTTTGGACAACGTCAGTTATTTTGCTTTTCTTCCTTATCCACGAAATACCCAGCATTCTCCTTCCCATGGCATTTTGTAAACACGAGAGTTTCACAGCCGAAAAAATTAGCCATTTTTAAAATAGTTTTTTTTATATGCCACATATCCGCTCGTTTTTGTTACATATATTTTGTGCATGCATTTTAATGATTTTGTAAATGGTCATCGGTCTTGAATAATTTACATGGAAATTGGTCGACACACAACAAAAAGACCCCTTAAAACAGGTGTTGTCAATGACCGATCGAGTTGAGTAGGTATATTAGGTATATTATGTATCAACTATTGTAGGCAGCTGTTTTATACCTGCTGCAGGTAGAGAGACCGTTCTCTGTCCTTAGTGGCGTAGGTACACACCGAGCCTATATAATAATATCCTCTATACTTAGTCCTTTCACTAAAGGGGCGAACGAACAATCCACTCACACATATACAAAAAGATACACGGGGTTTATTTATTTATTTTTTGGACGAAATACCAACAGCACATTGGAATACACATTTAAGAGGACATATAACGCTAAACTTAGTGACTGAAAACATGATATATTAAAACCTCCCAATGTACTATGAAGTTACGCGTTAGTAAAAAAAAAATGGCGTGCGTTATAAAAATGTTTATACGTGATTTAAACTATCGGAAACCGCAAATTTGTTGATTTTTTGCATTAAGAACAAACCTAAGTTGAAATGAGAAAACTTTATCGGTCATTCACTTTAGTTTTATGCACTCTTTAAGCATACAAAAGATTTATTTCTCTATGACACGTACTTAGTTATGGAGTAATTAAAAAAAAATGCTGTAAAAAAGGATATTTTTAATAATCTTTTTATAGGAATTTAGACTGAATTTTAAAATTGTGTGACGAACATTCACTAGAGAAATGTTGAAAAGACATTATTTTTTCTAGAAACACACTGTTTAACATATTTGAGGGATTTGATCTGAAATTGAGGTGTTTGGGTTTATATGGCCCCTTAAAAACAAATACAGTGTTATTTATATATTAATACGTGAAGCGAAAACGTTAAGTACAATTTCCGGATAAATGGGCGCACGGAGGAGTTTTAGATTTGGTATATTTAAAGTTTATATGGAGGAGGACTGCAGAATGATAATATTTATATATAATATGCGTTGTAAATAAATTAAATCAAATAAAAAATATTTCACACCAAACCATTGATTGTGTACCACAGAACGTAAAAGAGAGGGGAAACGTAACTTTAATATACCCGCGTAGTATGAGAAGTGTGTACAAAATATTCAAATAACACACTGAAATATTCATTCTTTTCATTTCATGTTCTGTGTTCACATTTAATGTCATTGTGGTACCTACGACGCAGGTTTCAATTCAAATTCCAGAACATTTTAAAGGAAAATACACATTTGAATACTTACTGTGAAACAATATAAATGGTAGGTACTTAAGTACACTTTTTTTTCATTTATAAAATTGATTTAAATACGTGAAGAGAAAACTTTGTGCTTTAAGATTATATAGGATACAGATACTTACCTAGTTTATTTTTATTTTATTATTATTTTATTAAAAGGGTACATCGGCAGACATCCAGCTCACAATTCTCACAAAAAGAAAACAATATTGGTTATTACTACGAGTGCTGGACGTCCAATTATGGATGCACACAAAATTACATGAGCTCTCACTCAATCACATACGCAAGTTACACAAGTACATAAATTAGAAATAATTCGGCTACAAAAGTTAAGTAAAAAAGAAAAAAAAATAGTTACACAATTCAAGATAAAAAAAAGTTACACAATTCAAGAAAAAAAAAGTTATAGAAGTTACATAAGTAGAAGCAAAAAAAAAACGCACATAAGAAGTCAAAAAAGGCATAAAAGTTAGAGAAAAGACAAAATAGCGTACATAAACAGCACTGAGATCTTCCTTAAAACAACACGCGCGAGTTAACTTTTTTTTAAAAAACAGTGATTGAATCCGCGTCACACGTCAAGATCAGGACACTCCCTTGTCATATCATTATACTGTCTACACATTCTGGGTATGGGTCTGTTATACATAAAGCTGGTACGAGGTATATTAATGTGAAAGGTATTGGCAAATCTCAGCGATCTTCTAGGAATATTCAGTTGTATGCCTTGTATGTAAAAGTGTCGAGTCCATGGTACCATTAACAATTTTGTGAAGGTAAAAACAGTAAGGTCGTGTATTTGTCTTCTTGTCTCGAGTCTAGTTATTTTGAAATACTTCAACCTTTCGTTGTAGGTCTTCAAATTGCTACTCAACCCTGTTCGATATGTTATGACTCTTTGGCTCAAATATTGAACCCAAAGTTGATCACTTTTAGTATAAATCGTTGGTTGGAAGAGATTGAAGAGTTGCCTTATAACAATGTATTTATCTTTTTATATATAATATAATAAGTTAAATGTGTCGATGGCAGAACGTTCAGCGCGCTGGGCTAGTAATCCATTGGTCTCGAGTTCTAATCCTGCCTCGACCGATTTCGTACACCTAAAGCACAAGCGTTTAATTTAAAAGCGTTTAAGACATTTGCAATATATGTATATTTAAAAATAAAAATATACATATAATGCACAATGGCGGGCTTATTGCCATTAGGCAATTTCTTCCAACCAACCACATTACAAAGTATGACAAAATTATTTATGTACATCAGCAAGAGTTGCTACTACAGTGTTCGCTTCTGGAGAGTCCAAGTCAAACTCATGGACTAAAATAGAATTGTCAAAATTCTATTTTCGATACACCTAACCTAACAATAGAATAAATTTTTTTTTAAATGACATGCCAAAATAATATTTACATTTTTGGCCCTGTAAAGCATCGTATCTACATACGGTTCAATTTTTAATCTTGTAGTATGGTTGCTATGAACAAATAAATTAATGTTAGTTCTTTAATTTCTTTAAACATAGGCAAGCCAAGATTTTCGGCTTGTATAGGCAATTCCGCTACTGATTCATAGGTCAAATGACCTAATACTCAACGAAAACCCCAAAAAGAATGTCAGAATTTTCTTAGATGACTATGTTTTGTTTTTCCATATTTCTTAGTTTGTTTTCTTTTCATAGCTAAATTTGACACGTTGACCCTGGAAGGACATCCTGGCTTCGCAACATTCGGGAGTGAACGGAATTCAGAGCTACATTCACAATGAACGCCGAGTGCACTTACGGACGCTCGTAAGCCGTTCGTAATGACCGGAAAGGACGCTCGAAAAAACTGTGGCGTTCAGGTTGAACGTCAAGTGTACGCAGCAAATACTCAGTAAAATTGTCGGGTGAAAAACGCTCTGACAGTTATATTATCTGTTGACTTCTATTTTATCTGTGGAATGATGACTTCTATTTGTTTCTGTGGTGTCTATTATGTCAGTTGACATTATTTATGATGACAATATGCATTCAAAAAGAGATTAATTTATTAAAAAATCATTCAACAATTTCCAATAAAAGGTCAGAAATCAGGGGGGCATGTCTGGTCCAATCGGCGAAATTAAAACCCTTGTGATTACCCATATCATGGATATCTGAACACAGCCCAGAACTTGGTGCGTAGTCAGCGTGTCAATTTAGCTACGGAAAAGAAAAGATAACTACCTAATTGTATTATGAAAGTGAAGTTGCCTGTCACGTGACGGCTGTCACTTCCATACATTAAGTTTTTATTTATTTAATATAAAGAGACACCAACAGAACACTGAACAACACAAACAAAGAAATCATGAAACAAAAACATAAAATCTCCAATGCTCCAATAACAGGTATCTCCCGCATGGCTATTGTGCATAGTTTTCTCTGGAGTGGCGCCCCCCAATACCTACTAAATATCCTCGACGCTGTCCAAAAGCGTGCTATACGTCTGATTGATGATCCATCACTGACTGATGAATTGCATTCACTAGAACACAGACGCAGAGTCGGTATTTTAAGTTTATTCTATAGATACTACTACGGGAATTGCTCAGAAAAACTTGCGTCTTTGGTCCCTCCTCCACCCACTCGCAACAGAGTCACTCGCTTTACTCAATCGCAGCACCCATTCACAGTGGACCTTCAACATATACGAACCAGTCGCTTCTCGAACTCCTTTATTAATACAGCAGCCCGACTGTGGAACGATCTTCCGAATTCTGTGTTTCCACCTTCGTATAACCCGGGTCTAAAATCCAAATTAATAAATTCCTTTCTAGATAGCAACAACGCTACGTAGTGCGCTTCTTCGGAAGAGTAAAATGGACCCAATTCTTAATAGCTGGTGTCCCCTACGTAGACATGTTAAAAACAAAAAAAATCGCTAAATTGACACGTTGACTAGGCTCCCCGTGGAGAAGATGGGGATAAATACGCCAGGGTGATCGCCAGCATCGAGAGTTCCTGACAGGACACTAGAAGAAGTTGTTTTCAGAAGAAGAGTCTGGAAATTGCGTTTCACTTGTAGTTGGCTTTTGAATCCGGCGTTTTAAGGTACGGTCTGATTAAAATCGCCGCTCCCAACGGAAATGATATTCGAATAAAAGCAGCTGTTTCATTAAATACTTGTTAGGTACCTTCGTATACTTAGGTTTTATATATAGTTAAGTATATTTATACAAGTAAATGTCCCATGTCGTGTGTCTCTTGCCGGAAGCGTCATCCTCCTGGCCAACTGTTACGTTTCTCTTGATTAAATTTATATTTACTTACATACCTGATCGTATCGTCATATTTTGAACTGATCGGGTAAAAAGTATTAGCGGGCAGGCTGCCAGGTTTTTTTTAAACAATTTTACTACATTATTTTAATATAAAAAAAAACGCTGCGAAGAAACAAGGTAGTGTCGGAGATAAGGGACCTCTTGGTGTTATATTGGACGCAGGGCTAACCTTTCGTTGCTATTATGATAACATAATTTGTAGGGCTTCACGCATGCTTGGTTTTGTCTGTAGATTAACTAAACCCTTGCGAAGTCCTGATATCGTAAAGATGCTGTATCAGTCCTAGGTGCGAAGCTTATTAGAATATTGCTCATCGGTGGGGAATCCACACTTTAAGCTTCACATAGATAGAATTGAAAAAGTACAGCATAAGTATTGCGACTGCTTGACTTTTTGAGTTTCCGCCAATTTCACGATTACTCGGAAGCAGAGAAGTACCTACTACAAACTACAATCGCTCTCTAGTCGACGTCGAGTAGCAGATCAAATAATGCTTTATAAAATTATGGATGGGTGGATGGCAGAGCGGTTAGCACGCTGGGTTAGTAATCCAGTGGTCGCGAGTTCGAATCCTGCCTCGACCGATCTCGTTCACCTATAGGACAAGCATTTATGCTTAGTTTAGGGAACGTAGGAAGATGTATATGTACTTGTTTAACAAGGACATATTCATTTTTTTTTTAAAAAAAAAAAAAAATCATTCATTCAATAAATTATCGATTGTCCCGAACTCAAGGATGATCGCCCAGCATACAAGAACCTTAAATATTACAAGATTTCATACAAACTTTTTTTTTTTAACATGTCTACGTAGGGGACGCCAGCTATTAGGATTTGGGTCCATTTTACTCTTCCGAAGAAGCGCACTACGTAGCGTCGGGAGGGGTTTGCAATCTAGAAAAGAGTTTATTAATTCGGATTTTAAAAAGACCCGGGTTGTACGAAGGTAGAAACACAGAATTCGGAAGATCGTTCCACAGTCGGGCTGCTGTATTAATAAAGGAGTTCGAGAAGCGGCTTGTTCGTATATGTTGAAGGTCCACTGTGAATGGGTGCTGCGATTGAGTGAAGCGAGTGACTCTGTTGCGAGTGGGTGGAGGAGGGACCAAAGATGCAAGTTCTTCTGAGCAATTCCCGTGGTAGTATCTATAGAATAAACTTAAAATACCGACTCTGCGTCTGTGTTCTAGTGATTGCAATCCATCAGTCAGTGATGGATCATCAATCAGACGTATAGCACGCCTTTGGACAGCGTCGAAGGTATTCAGTAGGTATTGGGGGGCGCCACTCCAGAGGTGACTGCCATATTCAATAATTGGACGTATTTGCGCTTTGTAGAGTATACAGATCTGGGTCTTAGTAAAATATCTACGCGCTCTATATAGTACGCTCAATTTTTTGGAGGCGAGTTTCACCTTAGCTTCGATGGAGCCCTTGTAGTGTAATTGGTTCGTTATAGATACTCCAAGCAGGTCGATAGAGCTGCTGTTAGGTAGGGTGCTTCCGTTGAAACTACGGTAGAAATTAATTTGTTCAACGATCGTGTGAGGATTGTAATTTAACATTTCAGGATTTAGACATATTTCAACTCCCAATTTCGATACACAGATTTGGGGGGCAAGTCTGGTTCGACCGGCGAAATCAAAACCCCAGTGATTACCCATATCATGGATATAATTATAGTATGGAGTTCTATGACATCTAAAGATATTGTAGAACTCCATATAATAATTATATCCATGATATGGGTAATTGTGAGGGTTTTGATTTCGCCGATTGAACCAGGCTTGCCCCCCTGGTTTGATGTCGATGCTGGCGACGCGCGACGCGACAGTGAGATGTTAGTGGATGCGAGCGATGTTCTTCTTGTCCCACTTTCCCCTTCCCCTTCCATTTTCCCTTTCCTCCTTCCTGTGACCAAACATATTTTTTTTCATTAATTTTGTTTTTTCATTTTTTTAAATTTCGTGTTAAGTAAGTACTTGTTGAATTTATATAACCATGTTTTTATAAACTTTGCGTTTTTTTTTCATTTTTTATTTCATTTTTATTTATTCAAAATCCACAATAACTTTGTCGGCCTTCGTGGCTCAGTTGGTTGCGTATCTTACTGCTGATCCAAAGGTCCCGGGTTCGATTCCCGGTGGAGACACAGTTTTTAATAGTGTTTTCAGTCTGGATCTGTAAGACGATTAATATCGTAAGTCTCCAGAATGTGGCAACTTGTTATTGGGTGCGTGTTAAATAATTATTTGACATTTTATATATTATTATAGGACCCTACTGACACTGACGTACATATTTTGTAGAAATTGATCTTTGATAAATTGTTTATTTTTATTCTTTAAAATATGATGGTCCAAAATCAATTTTTTTTGTTTCAGATCAATTTTTCCTTCTTTTTTTTGCTTTATCTTTTTAGTTGAACTTTTGTTTTCTTTTTGTTCTCCTGCATAATATGTAGGTATATGTGTATTTTAAATTTTCTTTTTAACTGAACAAGTAATGTCTTTTTTGTTCTAATTTGAATGGTCAGGAGACGTTGATTGTATGTACTAACCTAACTATGCACAATAGCCATGCGGGAGATACCTGTTATTGGAGCACTGGAGATTCTTATGTTTTTGTATAATGATTTCTTTGTTTGTGTTGTTCAGTGTTCTGTTGGTGTTTCTGTATATTAAATAAATAAATAAATAGTGCTTGTTAGTTGCCCGAGAAGCTACATAAAATAAAATAAATAAATCAGTACCAACACCCAGTGGATAAGAACTATTCCACTAAGGCCCGGTTGCGTCAAAAAAGTTAAACGAAAGTTTATAGTTAAAGTTACAAAAAAGTTACTTTTTTTGTCAAATTGAACTTAAAACTTAACTTAAACTTAACCGAAAAGTTACTAAAATTTAAACCCCCAGAAATGAGAGTTTAAGATTAAGTTAAAGTTAATTTTTGACATTTCTCTCAGAGAACACATCATTTATCTTTCGTTTCCCTATCGTAGAAAATACTTTTGACAATTGTTTATTTTGTAATGTTGTTTTTTTCGTGTTAATTGTTGAAATATAGTGATATATATTTTTTTATGGGGATTCGGATTCATCTGATGACGAATTTAGTAATCATTAATACATACCATGTTAACTACGCGAAAGCCGAAATTATTCAGGCAAAGGACAAATTTTTGGTTATGGGATGATGATGAATTTATCGCCCGATTCAGAATGTCCAAAAACAGGGTTCATCAATTAGTGGAACTTATTAGAGAGGACATTGCACCACAATCTAACATTATTTCTTTTTTTCCTTCCACCAATGACAAAGGGATACTTCGTCGGCGGTAAAGTTTGCTGATCGATCTCTCAAAAAATCACTTCATAAAACCTTGCCAATAATATCGTTATGTAAATAAAATTTTTATTAATATATATTTTGAATTTGAATCCATGCCGATAATCAGACAGCAAATAAACAAATAATGATCGTAACGCGCACTGAGCGGTAACAAATAAAACGAGGTTATATTATGACAGACGCCAAAATCTAGCATGGACAAAATGGTATGGCAATATGACAAAAATAATTCCCGGTGTATTTCAGTTCATTATTACGGAATTTGATCTTTGTTGCGTTGGTATCCCCATTAACTATAACTTAACTTTTTTTTTGTCGGTGCAACTCATATTTCATATAAACTCGACGTAACTTTTGTAAGACCCTAAACGGAGTTTAAAATTTTAACTATAAACTTTTTTTTGGTGCAACCGGGCCTAAGCAGTGCTTGTGTCGGAAAAGCTTTCTATTCATTTTAACTGACGCAGTCCATACCTACTTATGTCTAACACACAATTATAACATATCATAAAATCAAACATATAAATTATAATATACAGCTATAAAATCGTTTTTAGTGGGTACTTGTTGAATTTATATAACCATGTTTTGTTTGTATAATTTGCGCTTTTCTGTAATTGGACTTATTCCTGTATTATGTTTGTTTGTTTGTAATGTTACTTGTTGTATGTGTAGTCTGTTGAAAAGCCAAATAAAATAAAAACAACGCGAGGAATGTCTATTGCAGTGCTGAGCATCCAGAGTGATGTGTCTTCCCACCGCGCTTACGGTTCAGATGTTCGTCTTTTCTCAGGGGTGTTTGTGCCAAAAACTCGTATATCATAGTTTGTGAAACGCACTCACAATTAATTTTATAAATGAGCATAGAAGCTTCGTTGTGTAGTGGAGAGTTTAGCGTTGGCCATAACCCACTCGTTTTATATACTGTCATAACCTTAATTTAAAATTTCACTTTTTCAAACATAAATTTAAGGATACGTTTATTTATTCAGGTGAGCATTTTTGATGTCAAAAAAACCTCCCCACTCCCTTTCTCCCCACTTCATCCTTTCCTCAAACCCCTAGTATATTTATGTGTATATATGTATATATATTATATGTATATATTTTTCTCTCTGTTAATTCATCGTGTTTATATGTTTAATGCATTACATACTTTAATTGAAAACCTGTGACTAGCTTCTTTGTTTGATATTTTCTTATGTTAATCTGTTAATTCATCGTGTTTATATGTTTATATATATTTCTTTAATGCATTACTTTAAGTGAAAACCTTTCATTAGTTTTTTTGTTTTATATTTCTTATGTTTATATCTATATTATGTAAAAATAAATAAAAAAACTGTTGGTTTTCTAATAAATAAATAAATAAACCTAGCCTACATACTGTACCCAGCTTATCGTTGACTTTTGGGACACCCTGTACATTACAACTTCGTCTCTATCAAAAAATAGTATGTGTGTGTTTTTAATCTTGTTATGTCTTGTAGGTAGATGAAGAGATATCTAAAGTGATAATATGAATACGCGCTGCGCTTAATAAAACACATATGAGTGACAGCAAAGTAATCATTCAAATAAAAAGGCAGGTGGGAAATATACCTAATCACAGAGATGCTGTGTGGGGGTACATGAACGTACTAAAATATAATATTATACTTACTAGTAAATTATAATATTTCACATACAAATACCTATATGTCTTCGTCTGTGGATCTCATGTGTTACATGTAACTAGTAAATAATGTACCTACATATGTGTATGTATGCATATATTGTGGGTAACGTAGGTGTATCGAGGGGAGCCTTGAAAACCCGTCTTTATCCATAAAAGGTAGAATCTCTCCGGTTTTCAGACAATGTTCAGGCAACAGTGGATGTCCTCCATATATATATACCTGCTATAGTATGTATGTATGTATGCATGCACTTCTCGTTCAGACAATCGTGTTTTGTACATACATACATACCATCACGCCATGTACCGGTCATCGGGGTAAGCAGAGAGAACCGAACGTCATACACGTCTGTCTGTCTGTTTCATCATTCACTCACATTCATACATCTTTACATTAATAATAATGAACACTTCCTTGCACCATGCGCAAGTGGCGAATTTATTGCCGTGTATGCCTCGGAGACTTGGACATTAACCAAGCACGATGAAAACAGACTTGACGCCTTTGAAAGAAAAATCTTACGCAGAATATATGGACCAATTAATGATGGTCAAATGATCTTTACCAGGACATCAGCGTGGTCAAGTTTATTAAGATTAGCAGATTACGCTGGCTGGGTCATGTACACCGTATGGATGATCTGGAGCTCCCAAAAAGGGTGTTGATTAACAACCCAACCGGTAGAAGAAGCGTATGGAGACCTAAGCTACGATGGTTGGACGGCGTTGTCAAGGATTGTCGGGCTATGGGGCAGCAGAACTGGAAAGTGGCAGCCAACTATAGAGCAGTTTGGAGAAGATTCTTGAAGACAGCTAGGACCCATCAAGGGTTGTAACGCTGAGGATGATGATGATGGCAATTTCTTCCAACTAACCAGTGTTTCCAGCCCAGAGAAGCAATATTAGCGTGTCAACAAATAAATTTAAATAAATTTCTCCTCTGCTGGGAATCGAACCCGGGACGCCCGCACAGAAACCGAACGGCTTACCAACTGTGCCACGGCGGTCGGCATTCATGCTCGTCTGCTATTAATAGTTACGAATTGCCCATTCGCTGAATTGTTCATACAATCAATTGTCCTCACGGTCGATTGTCCCCACGGACAATTGTCCCCATGGTCAATTGTCCGTGCGGTGAATTGTCCCAGAGGTTAACTGTCCATACGGTAAATAATTGTCCCCGCAGTCAACTGTCCATACGGTAAATTTTTCCTGCGATCAATTGTCCTTACGGTCAATTGTCCATTCGGCAAAAAGGGCGTACGGTCAATTGTCTACGGTCAATCGGCTGCGGTCAATTGTCCGGGAATGATGTTATTGTGTATTACTTAAGTTTGTATTTTAGATTTCCAAGCTCTTACGGGACACGTGAAATTATGTTTTCTTGTTTTTGGTTTTCATACTATGTCCTATTCTGATTCGTCTAAATTTATCCGTCTGAATTTTAGTATATGAGAAATGTCAAAAAGTTGACTGCATTTATACGGGACTCATTACGTCACACCGCGCGGATAAATTCCTTTTATCCACGGTCGCCCGTTGGTTATAGACGTTTTCGTACTCTGAAAAGAATTAGAATAGGACATACTGTGTAAATTTGTTATATTTTCAACATGTTAATATTCTTTTTGTTTATACTAGATGTAAGAAAATGCATTTATTTTTTGCATCTAAATAAGATATACATACATACATACACATAGATCAATATACAAAACAGCTGTACTACGAATGAGGACATAAGGAAAGAATGTAAGATAAAGAAAGATGTCATTAATAGAATGAAAAAGAACACATTGAGATGGTTTGGCCACATAGGGAGAATGAATGAGGAACGCCTGACGAAGAAAATATACATTGCGGACAGGAATGGAATGAGAGGTCGGGGCAAACCCAAGGAAGGGATGGCACGTCCATGTGAACGGTATTTTGAAAGACGGAAATGTCAGAAGCGTGAACAACAGACGAACATGTATAAGACGATGTATGAATGTCGACGAGGCGATGAATGTGTGTCAAGAGAGAAATAAGTGGCGTTCGGTTCTCTCTGCCTACCCCACGAGGGACATGGCGTGCGGTATGTATGTATTTATGTAAAAAGTTTCAATATTATTAGTATTACGGCCCAGTCTACTGTGGGTGCTTGATTTCCCGATTCTCTTATAAAATATATAGGTATTCCAACTTCGTCTGTGTATAGAGTCAAAAATAGTATTAATTAATTAATTTTCATTCCATGATCAAAATGATATATGCAATGAGAAATATGGTGACAGTATTCAGTAGAGGTAGGTAGGTGTGTATTTATATAAAAAGTTTCAATATTATTAGTATTACGGCCCAGTCTACTGTGGGTGCTTGATTTCCCGATTCTCTTATAAAATATATAGGTATTCCAACTTCGTCTGTGTATAGAGTCAAAAATAGTATTAATTAATTAATTTTCATTCCATGATCAAAATGATATATGCAATGAGAAATATGGTGACAGTATTCAGTAGAGGTAGGTAGGTGTGTATTTATATAAAAAGTTTCAATATTATTAGTATTACGGCCCAGTCTACTGTGGGTGCTTGATTTCCCGATTCTCTTATAAAATATATAGGTATTCCAACTTCGTCTGTGTATAGAGTCAAAAATAGTATTAATTAATTAATTTTCATTCCATGATCAAAATGATATATGCAATGAGAAATATGGTGACAGTATTCAGTAGAGGTAGGTAGGTGTGTATTTATATAAAAAGTTTCAATATTATTAGTATTACGGCCCAGTCTACTGTGGGTGCTTGATTTCCCGATTCTCTTATAAAATATATAGGTATTCCAACTTCGTCTGTGTATAGAGTCAAAAATAGTATTAATTAATTAATTTTCATTCCATGATCAAAATGATATATGCAATGAGAAATATGGTGACAGTATTCAGTAGAGGTAGGTAGGTGTGTATTTATATAAAAAGTTTCAATATTATTAGTATGACGGCCCAGTCTACTGTGGGTGCTTGATTTCCCGATTCTCTTATAAAATATATAGGTATTCCAACTTCGTCTGTGTATAGAGTCAAAAATAGTATTAATTAATTAATTTTCATTCCATGATCAAAATGATATATGCAATGAGAAATATGGTGACAGTATTCAGTAGAGGTAGGTAGGTGTGTATTTATATAAAAAGTTTCAATATTATTAGTATTACGGCCCAGTCTACTGTGGGTGCTTGATTTCCCGATTCTCTTATAAAATATATAGGTATTCCAACTTCGTCTGTGTATAGAGTCAAAAATAGTATTAATTAATTAATTTTCATTCCATGATCAAAATGATATATGCAATGAGAAATATGGTGACAGTATTCAGTAGAGGTAGGTAGGTGTGTATTTATATAAAAAGTTTCAATATTATTAGTATTACGGCCCAGTCTACTGTGGGTGCTTGATTTCCCGATTCTCTTATAAAATATATAGGTATTCCAACTTCGTCTGTGTATAGAGTCAAAAATAGTATTAATTAATTAATTTTCATTCCATGATCAAAATGATATATGCAATGAGAAATATGGTGACAGTATTCAGTAGAGGTAGGTAGGTGTGTATTTATATAAAAAGTTTCAATATTATTAGTATTACGGCCCAGTCTACTGTGGGTGCTTGATTTCCCGATTCTCTTATAAAATATATAGGTATTCCAACTTCGTCTGTGTATAGAGTCAAAAATAGTATTAATTAATTAATTTTCATTCCATGATCAAAATGATATATGCAATGAGAAATATGGTGACAGTATTCAGTAGAGGTAGGTAGGTGTGTATTTATATAAAAAGTTTCAATATTATTAGTATTACGGCCCAGTCTACTGTGGGTGCTTGATTTCCCGATTCTCTTATAAAATATATAGGTATTCCAACTTCGTCTGTGTATAGAGTCAAAAATAGTATTAATTAATTAATTTTCATTCCATGATCAAAATGATATATGCAATGAGAAATATGGTGACAGTATTCAGTAGAGGTAGGTAGGTGTGTATTTATATAAAAAGTTTCAATATTATTAGTATTACGGCCCAGTCTACTGTGGGTGCTTGATTTCCCGATTCTCTTATAAAATATATAGGTATTCCAACTTCGTCTGTGTATAGAGTCAAAAATAGTATTAATTAATTAATTTTCATTCCATGATCAAAATGATATATGCAATGAGAAATATGGTGACAGTATTCAGTAGAGGTAGGTAGGTGTGTATTTATATAAAAAGTTTCAATATTATTAGTATTACGGCCCAGTCTACTGTGGGTGCTTGATTTCCCGATTCTCTTATAAAATATATAGGTATTCCAACTTCGTCTGTGTATAGAGTCAAAAATAGTATTAATTAATTAATTTTCATTCCATGATCAAAATGATATATGCAATGAGAAATATGGTGACAGTATTCAGTAGAGGTAGGTAGGTGTGTATTTATATAAAAAGTTTCAATATTATTAGTATTACGGCCCAGTCTACTGTGGGTGCTTGATTTCCCGATTCTCTTATAAAATATATAGGTATTCCAACTTCGTCTGTGTATAGAGTCAAAAATAGTATTAATTAATTAATTTTCATTCCATGATCAAAATGATATATGCAATGAGAAATATGGTGACAGTATTCAGTAGAGGTAGGTAGGTGTGTATTTATATAAAAAGTTTCAATATTATTAGTATTACGGCCCAGTCTACTGTGGGTGCTTGATTTCCCGATTCTCTTATAAAATATATAGGTATTCCAACTTCGTCTGTGTATAGAGTCAAAAATAGTATTAATTAATTAATTTTCATTCCATGATCAAAATGATATATGCAATGAGAAATATGGTGACAGTATTCAGTAGAGGTAGGTAGGTGTGTATTTATATAAAAAGTTTCAATATTATTAGTATTACGGCCCAGTCTACTGTGGGTGCTTGATTTCCCGATTCTCTTATAAAATATATAGGTATTCCAACTTCGTCTGTGTATAGAGTCAAAAATAGTATTAATTAATTAATTTTCATTCCATGATCAAAATGATATATGCAATGAGAAATATGGTGACAGTATTCAGTAGAGGTAGGTAGGTGTGTATTTATATAAAAAGTTTCAATATTATTAGTATGACGGCCCAGTCTACTGTGGGTGCTTGATTTCCCGATTCTCTTATAAAATATATAGGTATTCCAACTTCGTCTGTGTATAGAGTCAAAAATAGTATTAATTAATTAATTTTCATTCCATGATCAAAATGATATATGCAATGAGAAATATGGTGACAGTATTCAGTAGAGGTAGGTAGGTGTGTATTTATATAAAAAGTTTCAATATTATTAGTATTACGGCCCAGTCTACTGTGGGTGCTTGATTTCCCGATTCTCTTATAAAATATATAGGTATTCCAACTTCGTCTGTGTATAGAGTCAAAAATAGTATTAATTAATTAATTTTCATTCCATGATCAAAATGATATATGCAATGAGAAATATGGTGACAGTATTCAGTAGAGGTAGGTAGGTGTGTATTTATATAAAAAGTTTCAATATTATTAGTATTACGGCCCAGTCTACTGTGGGTGCTTGATTTCCCGATTCTCTTATAAAATATATAGGTATTCCAACTTCGTCTGTGTATAGAGTCAAAAATAGTATTAATTAATTAATTTTCATTCCATGATCAAAATGATATATGCAATGAGAAATATGGTGACAGTATTCAGTAGAGGTAGGTAGGTGTGTATTTATATAAAAAGTTTCAATATTATTAGTATTACGGCCCAGTCTACTGTGGGTGCTTGATTTCCCGATTCTCTTATAAAATATATAGGTATTCCAACTTCGTCTGTGTATAGAGTCAAAAATAGTATTAATTAATTAATTTTCATTCCATGATCAAAATGATATATGCAATGAGAAATATGGTGACAGTATTCAGTAGAGGTAGGTAGGTGTGTATTTATATAAAAAGTTTCAATATTATTAGTATTACGGCCCAGTCTACTGTGGGTGCTTGATTTCCCGATTCTCTTATAAAATATATAGGTATTCCAACTTCGTCTGTGTATAGAGTCAAAAATAGTATTAATTAATTAATTTTCATTCCATGATCAAAATGATATATGCAATGAGAAATATGGTGACAGTATTCAGTAGAGGTAGGTAGGTGTGTATTTATATAAAAAGTTTCAATATTATTAGTATTACGGCCCAGTCTACTGTGGGTGCTTGATTTCCCGATTCTCTTATAAAATATATAGGTATTCCAACTTCGTCTGTGTATAGAGTCAAAAATAGTATTAATTAATTAATTTTCATTCCATGATCAAAATGATATATGCAATGAGAAATATGGTGACAGTATTCAGTAGAGGTAGGTAGGTGTGTATAAGATGCCACTTGCACGTGTGTTCAATTCGTCATCAAGTTGGAACCCATCCACGGGAAATGCAACTGTCAACATAATTACCCACCCATACAAAGCGACTCGACTAGTTCGGATAACATTATCTTTTGATCGAGATGGCGGACATCGAATTCCTTCAATTATGCATTCGTGGTTGGTACTCGCGCTGGAGTTAGTTATGCCGTAATCATACATAGTTACCAATAACACGACTGTTGGCAACGCGAAATTTTTGGATACGAGAGAGTAATACTGGGATTCTTTTTGGATACGAGAGTGTAATACTTGGTGTCTTTTTGGATATGAGAGAGTAATACTTTGATTCTTTTTGGATACAAGAGAGTAATAAGTACTTGGATTCTTTTTGGATACGAGAGAGTAATACTTGGATTCTTTTTGGATACGAGAGAGTAATATTTGGATTGTTTTTGGATACGAGAGAGTAAAACTTGGATTATTTTTGGATATGAGAGAGTAATACTTGGATTCTTTTTGGATATGAGAGAGTAATACTTGGATTCTTTTTGGATAAAAGAGTGTAATAAGTACTTGGATTCATTTTGGATAAAAGAGTGTAATAAGTACTTGGATTCATTTTGGATAAAAGAGTGTAATAAGTACTTGGATTCATTTTGGATAAAAGAGTGTAATAAGTACTTGGATTCATTTTGGATAAAAGAGTGTAATAAGTACTTGGATTCTTTTTGGATACGAGAGAGTAATACTTGGATTGTTTTTGGTTACGAGAGAGTAATATTTGTATTATTTTTTTGATACGAGACAGTAATTTTTAGATATTTTTGGATACGACATAGTAATGCTTAGATTCTTTTTATTTTTTATTTTAACATATACCAAAAATTACATTAATTTATATAAGCAACATACAAATGAATTGGTTTGGTTTGTACCACCTCTCTAGGTCAGTCCTGTTCCGAGACGGTAGACTAGTTACTTATATAATATAAATTACTAAATCATTGTAATGATTGTGTTTGTAACCCATTTATTCTTCATAGTGTAAGTTAATTTTTATAAGGTTTAGTGGTAGGTTAAAATGTTACAGAGGTGCAGGTATATGTACCTACGTTTTAGTGTACATATAAAATATTGTAAAAAAGTGCTAATGCTAATATAATTTTGATTTTTTTAAGTCAATTGAGTAATAATATTAAATAAATTTTCTGTTAGCACGTGATTGTTACCCTTATTAACACCTAACTTCATAGTGTATTTGACGGTTTTTAAATGTCATGATTTCAGTAACTCGGTCGTTGTATGATGCACTCTTCAACTGCATTTAATTACAAGAATCCAAATTGTCCGTACCTACAGTTAAGTAGGTATATAAATTATAAAGACGGTACGGTATTGAATGAATAGTTTGTTTGTTTGTTCATTGAGAGTGTGATGGTTGCATTACAATTAAATTTCAGTAACTCGGTCGTTGTATGATGCACTCTTCAACTGCATTTAATTACAAGAATCCAAATTGTCCGTACCTACAGTTAAGTATATAAATTATAAAGACGGTACGGTATTGAATGAATAGTTTGTTCATTGAGAGTGTGATGGTTGCATTACAATTAAATTTCAGTAACTCGGTCGTTGTATGATGCACTCTTCAACTGCATTTAATTACAAGAATCCAAATTGTCCGTACCTACAGTTAAGTATATAAATTATAAAGACGGTACGGTATTGAATGAATAGTTTGTTTGTTCATTGAGAGTGTGATGGTTGCATTACAATTAAATTTCAGTAACTCGGTCGTTGTATGATGCACTCTTCAACTGCATTTAATTACAAGAATCCAAATTGTCCGTACCTACAGTTAAGTATATAAATTATAAAGACGGTACGGTATTGAATGAATAGTTTGTTTGTTTGTTCATTGAGAGTGTGATGGTTGCATTACAATTAAATTGGTCCATAAGACAGTTATACATATATGTATGTATCTATAGGGAGTAGTTGTGTCGACAGTTACCTGCATAGTAATAATATGTGGATACATTATCATAAAGTGTACCGCAGTCTGCTATAGCTGCCAAGGACGTCGCCCAATTATCTTTTGGCAATCTCTTCCATACTCGCAACACACCATTGCCATACTGCATACCTCATGTACCGCATACATCTCTATTATACATTTCATTATTTTTTTAACATTTGTTTTTTTTTTTTATTTTACGGCGATGGACGATTTATTAATGCTATTAATAACAATTAAGTACTACAAATAATAACACTCAATTATTATTATTACCATTATGCACTTCCTTAACCCTTTCTTAAACTAATTATGAAAGCATTATGAAAATAAATGTCTCATAAAAATGGGCAAAATATGTGATTATGAAGAGATTTTGATATTTTTTATATTTTTTTCCTTTTTTGGAAATATTAACGATTCCAATTGTCATCATTCATATATAAAACTATATACCTTTCATAAAAGAAAAATTTTTTCATTTTTAATTATTATTAGAGATTGAAGGAAATATTCACATTGTTTTGTATATTTAATATTTACTCTGGTTGGTTGGAAGAAATTGTCATTAAGCAATAAGCCCGCCAGTGTACTAATCATATGTATAAGAAGTTTCAAAATAAATAAATAATTACCTAATTAAAAAATATAGCATGCTAGAAAACAAAAAAAATCACATTTATTAAATTTTGAATAACCGTGTTTAGCAAGATAAGCACATTTCGCAATAACCGAGTTTTCAACTGTACAATAACCGAGTCGCAATAACCGAGTAGGTACAGAAGTTTCCGTCATTTTCAGTATTGTAAACGATCAAAAATATTGTGACTAATAATTTAGAAGAGAAATAACACAGCTGATAACGATTTTCATTGAGATATACGTAAAATACATAAATGATTCCAATTGGAATTACCGGTTAAGAAAGGGTTAAAAGAATTAGCAGATCAATGCGTAAATTGTTTAAAGGCCCCCATTCACGATCATGCCATCCTTCCAAATGGCTTGCCATCACTCCAAAATGCGCTCGTGAATGTCAAAACCAGCGCAGCCCAATTGGTCTGACACACCAAAATGGAATTCCAAACGACCGAAACTTCATAGTGCCGCGATAAACGGCGCGGCGCTTCTGTCGGTACGGCATGCTCGTGAGCGTGAGTGTGAAAACCTGCGGTACATTGCGCCGATCTGTTTGACACTCTCGTGAATGCGAAAATACAACATTTTCTCTTTGGTTTTTTTATTTTTATATATAAACAAACTGCTTTATAGCAGTTGTATAAAACTCATCATCAGAATTATAACTCATTTTTACTTGGAATTAAAAAAAAATAGAAATTATTTAGGCGAAAGCGCCGACCGCTTGCGTATACTAATTTTGATGACTCGATGGCGCGCCCGTGAGTGTGATGAAATTTTTCCAATGTTCCAAATGGAGCCGGTCCATATGGAGTGACGCCGAATGACTCGATCGTGAATGAGCTGCTTAAGGAACCCCACAGCGCAAATTCATTCAGCCGTGGCTGTCCAATTACCACAGAGATCGCATCACAACATACATATATACATAAAATGTTCCCATTTGAGACATATCTATATCGGTCATGTCTTAAATGAATGTGATATCGCATCCCGGAAGGAGAGCAGTCCCGGTATTCCGCGTTCTTTCGATGGTGGTACATAATATCGCGATGGATTCGTGACGGATGGCGGCGGTGCGGATCCTCAGATCATCAGCAGTGTCAGATTTCGGCCGAAGCCGACTATCCTTCCATAGCAACAACCGTTTGCTTTGCTAACAAATTTTATTTTCTTCTTCTTGTCCGTTTTATTCGTTGCTGAGGGTCGTGTCCATTTTGATGTGCCATATAGCCTGTCTTCTGTCGTCTGCATTTCGTAGGACCTCAGCTACCCACCGAGATATTGATTTTTTTAAAATATGAATATGTCCTCGTTATAAATTTATTTTATTATTTATTCATTAAAAATCCTTTTTTATAAGTATAATAATACCTAAAGTATATACAATATAACTTGATAAATTAGTAAATACATACTTATTTTACTTTTCGTATGGCATATTGGCAGGCTTCTTCACCAGTTGTGGTTGCGTAAATACATGTTTTATCTCCACTGTTATTTTCCATATTTATAAATTCTATCTCTATAAACCTCAGATGTAAATATCATCTTTTTGCAGACAATCTATTGTTAATATCTCTGATATTAACAATGCAGTCCTACTCTTGAATGAAGATCTTAAATTTATCTCTTCTTGGCCATCGGATCATGGTCTTATTAATCCGACTAAGTCCCAGGCAATTATAATCGGTAGTCCTCGTCTGCTATCATCTATAAGGAATTTGTAACTCCCACTGCTGTATATCAATAACCAATGCATGCAGTGTACCTTTATATATTAATTTTAATTTTTGAATTAGGCTACTCTACTAGGCTATGCCTGTCCCAAAGTAGCGCTATATAAATCAGTTCTATTATTTTTATTCGTCATAGTGTAGTTAATTTTTATAAGGTTTAGTGGTGCAAGCATACGTTTTAGTGTAGTATGAAATATAGCTTGATGTAAAAAGGTTCAATTCTAATATAATTTTGATTTATTGTAAATCAATTATGTAGTAATATAGTGTCGAAGTAGATGGGGAAATTTATTTATTTATTTGGGACAATAACATCATTATTAACTAATATGAACATAAAACAATGAGTAATAAATTTAGGCCAAAAAAAACTGTCCACAAAGTACGTATTTACAGTTGATTCTGAAAAAATATTAATATTATATATTAAAAACTAAAAAAAATATATATATGATAAAAGCAACAAGGATAATGACGGAGATGGGGGGAGGAACTGTAAGAATAGAAATAGAAAAGTGGAGGAATGGGAGAGGTAGAGCAACTGATGGTATGTCACAACACCTTTCGAAAAATTGAATGTATAATTTAAATAAAATCATGACAGCCTTGATGGCTCAGTTCATAAGATATTTAATTGCTGAACCAAAGGTTCCGGGTATGATTCCTGGTGAAAGAAACAGCTATTACCTAATTATGTTTTCAGTCTGGATCTGTGAGATGATTAATATCGTAAGGCTCCAGAATGTGGCAACTTGTTACTGAGTGAGTGTTAAATTAATATATGACAAAGTACCTACATGTTAGTTGCCCGAGATAAAATAAAAAAAAAACTACATAAGATGATTATATCCATGATATGGATCATGAGTGTTTTGATTCCACCGTTTGACCAGACTTGCTCCCTAGATTTAACTGATTATACAATTAAATTTAGCCAAATTCGCACGAGTTCGTACAAGTTTTCTCGGTTTTTAAATCTTCGGCTTAAATTTTGGATGAAACTGAAGGTAAGGACGGACACTACTCATCAGATTGGGCAGGATGGGAGACTTGGTGATGTAGGTATAGAACAGAGCACAAAATGTGAGGAATATGATGTATGTAGAGTCTCCCCAGTGCGGGGATAGGGGAGTGCGTCATTGCCGCGCGCACGGACCGAAATACACCTGTCACTCTGGCGTACTTTGACAGATGACCAATGGCGAGGACCCGAACCGCTACCTAAATGTAATCTAATATTGTCAAGTCAGCTGATTTCGAAAATCGAAGGTTGCCAGACATGCCAGAAGAGTATAAGCAATTTTGAATATGATCACATCTTAAACAGAATAATGAAATACCTATTAAAAAAATAATATCAAAGCGCATAATTAATCAAATGAGAAGGCGGAGCAAAGAATACTGAAAATCGGAGTTCACAGTTTAAACAGAAGAATGAAAACAAAAATATTGAATACCAAATGCTCTCAGTTTAATCGGAATAGTAAGAGCAATGAATTTTGAATATCGAAGTTCATGGTTTAAACAGAAGAATGAAAACAAAAAAATATTGAATACCCATTGCTCTCAGTTTAATCAGAATAGTAAAAGCAATGATTTTTGAATATCGAAGTTCACGGTTTAAACAGAAGAATGAAAAAAAAAATATATATTGAATTCCCATTGCTCTCAGTTTAATCAGAATAGTAAAAGCAATGAATTTTGAATATCGAAGTTCACGGTTTAAACAGAAGAATGAAAACAAAAAATATTGAATACACAATGCTCACAGTTTAATCAGAAGAGTAAAACAATTTATTTTGAATATCGAAGTTCACGGTTCAAGCAGAAGAATGAATACAAAAAAATATTGAATACCCAATGCTCACAGTTTAATCAGAAGAGTAAACAATTTATTTTGAATATCGAAGTTCACGGTTTAAACAGAAGAATGAAAACGAAAAATATTGGATACCCAATGATCACAGTTTAATCAGATGAGTAAAACAATTTATTTTGAATATCGAAGTTCACGGTTTAAACAGAAGAATGAAAACAAAAAATATTGATTACCGGAAATCGAACCCGGGACCTTTGGATCAGCAGTCAGATACCTAACGAATTGAGCCACAAAGGCCGACGATATTTACATTCGAATTCCCAATAAAGTAATATCCTTGTTTCGGTAACAATAGTCTCTGAGAGTAGGTAAGTAATTAGTAATTATAAACACGATAGATTGGTTTCTTGTGTGCGGTTTGTTTTCAATCCGAAAACAACTGTCTGATGTCAATATAAAAATATGTATGTCTTTTTGTCTGTCGCCGGGCTTTTTCTTGCCTTCTTTCAATTATTATAATAATAGCTTGATACTATTATCGTTTAGCGGATGGTGAGCACGTGGATCTTTCTTCAGCCAAAGTTGAATGTATTATTCATTACGCAAAATAAATATTTCATATATATAATTTGACTAATAACGTTTATAAGTATTTATTTCCTTTTCGTGTATGCCAACGTATTTACCTTAATGACCTATGGAGTTGAAGCTAGGGCAGTTACGGTGAGAAAAAAAAGGTAGGTAGGTACTCAGAACAACAGAGATGAAAACGCTAAGACCTATCTTGGGCAGAACCCTCAGAGGCAGGATTCCCAATGAAGAGATCCGCAGAACCTGCAATGTGGAGGATTATTGTAAGGTGGAGCAGGCAGAGAAGACAATACTGGAGAGATCATGTACAGATGATGAATCCAGAAAGAAACCAAAGGGCTTACCAACTGTGCCAGGGTTGGTAAGCCGTTACCAACCCTGGCACAGTTGGTGTTACCAACCGTGGTACAGTTGGTAAGCCGTTACCAATCGTGGCACAGTTAGGTAAGCCGTTACCAACCGTGGCACAGTTAGTGTTACCAACTGTAACACAGTTGGTGGTACCAACCGTGGTCACGGTTCTGTGACTTTCTTGTGTCGTCGTCCTGTGTGGATGAAAAATGTGAAGAAAATCAACAAATCTTATGATCGCATAGTAGCCATCAATATTCTACTAGTACTGCCTCAGAACAAAATGTCTAGCGAGGCAGTAAAATTTCGAAATGTGCGAAATAAATCGTCTGCTGACTGGAAAAAGTCACTAACTGCGAGAAACATGTTTTCGATATAATGGCTGTCAAAGTTTTTTGACAATATTAACTCTCATAACTCCTTTAATTGTTTATAGATTGTCATGAATTTTTCAACATATATAAAAAGTAGCCTAATCTAACTATATTTAATGTTAAAATTTGACAAAAACTCATAGGGAAAAAAAAAACACAAAATTGCATATAATGAGATTTTCCTGACGGCTCATCTGCCATACTGTGTGAGATTGTATGTAATATTTCTATGTGGCAAAACTCATTATAATGCCTTCATAAAAATATTCAAATTTTAATCACTTCTTTGCAACCTGCACAAGTGGCGAGTTTATTGCCATTTTGCAATTTCTTCCAAACTTTTTGTATTCTTCTAATATTCTCATTTTATTAGTACCTATCATGAATATTTCAGATGTTTCAAATGAAAGGTACCTACCTATTGTGCCCAGGACCACTAAAAAATTTTCTTGACTTTAAAATTAATATAAATTTAGGTATTTACTCACATTTTCAGTAGATATTCAGATCAACTTCTATTTTCTGTCTTATATATTTTTTTTATGAATTAACCAATATTAAACCTGTGTTCTAAATCATATTATGAATTCTTAACCTTAAATACCGCCAACATCAACAATACATGTAAAAATATAGTTTTTTTTTTGTTTTTTTAAAGAACGAATATATTCGTTTCACAAGTACATTTATGCATCCTCATAATCCCCAAATTTAAGCATATGCTTGTGCTTTAAATGAACAGTGTCAGGCAAACACCTTCTCTCTCTCCTGTATTTACTGATAAGAGATATTGTACCAGGAATACAGTTTTTCTGGTATATCACTACAATATAAATATTATTTAGGCTGGTTCGACCATACGAACGAAATTCTGAAAGAAAAAAATTTAAGAAACATGAAAAAAAGATGAACATGTAATAATGATGTATGAATATTGATGAGGCGATGTAGGTATGTGTTCCAGGATATAAAAATATAGTGTTTGGTTCTCTCTGCCTACCCCGTTAGGGACATGCATGGGTTGATGTATGAGAATAACAGACTAAAATGTTGAGATGATGTAATGTAAATAAGGCGAATAATGCAATCCGGGATAGAAAAAATGGCGTTCTTTTCTCTCTGCCTACCCAGTTAGGATGTGATGCTATGTATTTATCGAAAATTAAATTCTTTAGTAAATGTGTTAAAATTTTCGAATGTTGGTAGTTAAATACAAAAATATGTAAAAAAAGACTTCATTACAACGATAATGACTTTTTCCAGACGGTATAATTGAAAAAAAATGCAGATAATGAATATTTTTCCGAAAAATCTCCGCAACGGGACCTGATATGAAGATAATTTTTTTTCCAGATGTAAAGTGTGTTTTGGTGAATATGATAGCATAGTCTACTCAATTTTGCCAAAATAGGCAGTTAGTGACTTCTTCCAGTCAGCAGACGAAATTGTATATTTTAAATAGAAATTTTAATTATACTGTACCTTTGTAATTTTTATACCGTTGGATATATATTATTCAATCATTCATTCATTCAAATGGGTCGATGGCAGAGCGGTTAGCGCACTGGGCTAGCAATCCAGTGGTCGCGAGTTCGAATCCTGTCTCGACCGATTTCGTTCACCAATAGCAAAATAATGTTTGCTTTATTTAGGGAGTGTAGGAAGATTTATATGTACGTATTTAACAATGATAAAAAAAATGAATATATCCTTGCGAGATACCGTCACCTGATTTATTTATAAGGACTGTTGCTTTCATTGTTTACAAATAAACCAATTTCTCAATAGAGAGCGTTACAAAAAAATTTCTTCGTTACTTCATAGATGGCAATACTAATAATGTATTATATTTCAGGTGAATTGTTACATACACATTATTCAAATATACCTATAGAACAAAAATTACGTTGATAAGGCAACTCAATAAGAAGGCATAGTTGGTGAAAATTGCATAAAGTGATCACGTAAACCAGCCGATGACAGGTCGTAAGCCCTGTAGCTGCCTTGGGTTCCTGGTTCTTCTATAATATCCGAACTTCGTGCCTATTGAGATGTTAAAAAAATTGTCAGTAAAAAATCATATTTTTCCAACGAATTAGAAATAAATATATGCGTGTCCATACTAATAAAATATTAAATTTATTCTCTAGATTATTACAATTCAAATGTTTATGTTTCCAATTAGATTGACGCGGTGTTGGTACAAGCAGTGAGTGACTCCACTGCCTTAGCTCTGTAGTGCGTAACATTATTGATTCTTTGATACTAGACACGCGACACACGTCAGTCAGTCAGTCAGTCATTCATTCAGACGTACGTACAATCTTGTCACATACAAATGACTTCGGATATTTTTTCACTTTGAAGTCTGGCGACGGACGGATCCGCAGCTTCCGCGAAAAGCTCATTAATATCTCGCATGTATCGAGGTGCAAGAAGAGAGATGGGTGGGGTTAAAGGTCCCCGAACGTAACACAATTTTAACGTGTTTAAATTCATAAATAGTTTGAGGGACGGGGCTGCCGTATGCCCCAATAAATTAATATACACGGAAATATTATGACCAGTGTCTGAACGAAAATTAGGCTTCGGCCACATTCGCCCGAATAAAGCACCTTAGGCTTCGTCCAGTAATACGTCCAAGTTTTCCATCAGCCACCAGAAACAAAGGAAAACACGTTAGTCCGCCAACGCCATACAATCCCTGAGTTCTTTACATCATAATATAATATGTGGCAAATATTCGTTATAAAGAATGCTCTCCGTCCTTTCCCGACCAATGTTTATAAAAATAAATAAAAATAAAATAAAAATGTCGTAGAGCCAAATTTGCACATGCTTCTTAAAAAGTGTTTTCCTATTGGTTGTCTTGACAAAGGAATCCAGTATATTGAGGACTTTAGGTGCTATATACTTAGGTATAGCTTCTTTGCGCAAATTTTGTGCTATATAGGTATAGCTTCTTCGTACACAATAATGCGAAATTCTACGCCATCGACCTTAAGTTTGGTGTAGTATTTAGTTAGTGATGTCTCTGCAACGTAATTGCTAACTTAAGAAATACTAAATACTCCAGTGGGGTTAGGAGTTAGTATTGTTACCTAGGACTGTGCATTCGGGTCTAAATATTCTATTCCGAATTCTGAGTAAATCCATAAATATAGAACATATATGCTGCGAAGCCTCTAATTTGGTGTTTTATTTTACTTCAAAGTTGGAAAAACCGTGAAAAATATAGACCCTGCATACAAATCTCGCGTATCTTGGCTTGATACTTTGTCGATATGTTAAGAGAATAAAATTCTCTTGAACAAATCGACAGTTGCAAAAATATGAACATTGTAGTACTGTTGTCACCAAATAACTTGAACTTTTAGCCGAGAAGGGGGGGCAATATGCACTTAAACCAACGAAGCAAAAATACATAAATTTGCGCTCTGCGCAGCCGGAAGCTCGTTAAAGATGTTTGGCGAATATTATAGTACCTACATCTTAAATTTTTTTTTACAATTTTTATAAAAAATGGAATTTAGTGACGATATCGTTTCGTACAATCTGTAAGGCAGTAAACACTACACAATATCTCACACAATAGTTTGATACACTACTTAATCTCCAAACATACATACATACCATCATGTTGTTATCATATTCTGGGTAGGAAAAACAGACTGACCTCCATGCTATCCTATCCTGATATACATGTTATATGTAAAAAACAAAATATCTAAAAATATTTATTAGTGTTTAAGTGAATTCTTTAATTATACCTACATACTATTGCCATCGACAGTTGGATATAGTTAATATTATTATTGTTGTAGGTATATATTTAGAAATGCACGTGTATTATATAATATAGGTACACTTATACATATTATGTTTGTTTCAAATCGTCGTGTCTTCATTTCGCACTTGCAATGACCTACAAAGCTTAAATATATGTACCTACATTATACAACACAAGCAAGACCTTCACATTGCTATGCGATGTTAGCTGAACGTACACGCTCATGAATCCTTCACGGTCAAACAGTAGATACATTAATACGTCTCGTCTCGGCTTGACTTAATAAGGAAAGTTAACTTAATTAAATGAATTATGTGTTGAAAACGTAAATACGTTATTTGCGCAAATACGGAAATCGTCCATTTTTACATTACGTGCAAACCATCACGCGATATCACTGTTATTGGAGTAACCAGGGAGGACCACGCGGTCTCCATTATCTGTTTTTTTATTTACAGCCCATTGTGAACCTCGGCCTCTAGAATTTTCCGACATTTACAATGAAAAAAATATTATGACAGTCGAACTGCCTACCTGCGTTTTAGCTAAACCTTTGTCATCGGTAATAAAGGTTCATCTATTTAGGACTGTACTGTTTGGCTGTGTGCACAAAACATTTGGTTGCACAAAACTTTAGTATGGTTAATTTTATCATGAAATTTTGTTACTACTTCTTCTTCTTCTTTAAGTGCCATGTTGGGTCCCCCCAACGTCGGCGATCACTCCGGCGAATGTGTCCTTGTCCTGGGCTGCTCGGAACAGCTCCTCCACACTCCGGAAGCCGGTCCATTCTCTCACATTGCGCAGCCAGGACATCTGTTTTCTGCCGGGTCCTCGGCGTCCCTCAATCTTGCCCTCCAAGATGAGCTGGAGAAGGTGATATTTATCTCCACGCAAGAACATGACCCAGGTACGGACCTTGATGGTAGACAACAACTCCCTATTTGCTCTAGCTCGCCTCAGGACTTCTGTATTTGTTACCATATCTGTCCAGGGAATTCTGAGCATTCGTCGATGGAGCCACATTTCAAATGCTTCCAGTCTGTTGGTCATACTGACTTTCAAGGTCCACGTCTCGCATCCATATAATAAAACAGACCACACATAGCATCTTATCATTCTTTGTTGGAGTTTCAGGTTTATGTTGTCGTTACAGAAGAGTGTTTTCATTTTATTGAATGCAGCTCTTGCTGCCTCAATTCTGCATTTAACCTCCACATCCGGGTCAAGGGTTTGCGTGAGCATGCTGCCGAGGTATTTAAACTTCTCCACTCTTTCGACGCTGCGGCCGTTCAAATGCATCAATGATCCAGTGTAATCCAGCCGCCTATTTTGTTACTACTAATGAAATAAAATTTTCAGTGTAGTCGGGCCCATCGGCTGCATCCTCCAGTTTGTGATACTGTTGGGGATTGAGGAGACAGCCCTTCTGGCTTGCCTAAGTATATAAATCCCCACCAACGGCGAACCTTCCAGTTCTCATTTAACATTCTCGCGGGCCAGTCATATCTAATAAACACAATGTAACCCAATCAGCAGTTTTAATATCTTCCCACTATATGTACCCGACACATAATATCAATAGTGGTGACCCCGACGTGATATGAACACGCATAATTATTATTTCGCTCCACTAAATAGGTAGTCTCAATATGACTCAAATACCTATCATACTAATATTTTTAAATCTTTACTTTCCGATGAAATTTTTTTAAATTTCTTTTTTAATAGGAAGAGAGTGCTTAGGAAATGATCACACATATGAATTTCATAGAGTTCTGATGATGGAACTCACGAGAAAAAAATATCAAACTTCTATATGTAAAGTAGAATTCGATGATTCCTTTTTATTTTTTAAGGTGGTTCCATCTGAACTAAGCCAAGAGGTTTTATTATTTTATGTTCATAGGTTATATAGGGCCTAATCAGTCGAATCGGTCGTCCTATAAAAAGGAAACAAACCTATGTGGAATACAAATCATTTTACTGTTAGTCAGACTCCAGACTCCTCTTTATTGACATTAATTTATCGCTTCAATCACGTCCATGCATCGTCTCATATACACTCTACTATTATTCTTTCTTCTAACGTCTCCGTTAAAAGTTCCATATATGTGATCGTGCCAACATTTCCTTGACCTACCTCTACTTTTCGTTCCTCTTTTATCAGCCTTATATGTATACCAATTTTTTGTCAAACAATCATCACTCATTCTATGTGACCAAACCATCTTAGGACATTTATTTTTATCTTATTTATTTGAATCCTTGGAGGAGGCCAGGGCCCACACAGGGCTGTAGCGCCAATGATGATGATGATGGTTATTTCTTACTGATGATATCTCTTTCAACCATACATTTTCGGTAGTAAGTTAAGGAGGCTGGGCGAAAGTAGATAGAAATACGTCGGCTGATGAATTCTAGTCCAATTAGTAGGTCACATAATATGCAAAATATATTTTACTAAGTATGGCCACAATAAAATTGGCCCACAGAGAAAAAAAATGTAAAAAAACCAGAAAAAAATACTAATCTAAAGCAACCCCTTGGACTGACAGGTTATGTATGAAATGACCATTACGTAGTGCATTATATTTTGGCACTAAGTCCATTCAAACTATTCATGTTATGCCATTAGTAGAGCAATTAAATATAAATTATTCGCCTTGGTCTGCCAACATCATACTATACTTGGGGTCATTTTGACCCACCTCGTTAAAAACATTCTTTGAACACGACAACGGACACGCAAATATAATCATTATTATGTTGTAATGTCAAAGGAACGATGACGACCCCCGTGGCACAAGCGGTAAGTCTTTTGGCTTCTGTGCCAGCTTCCCGGGTTCGATTTCCCGTAGGAAAACAATTTTTACGCACAATGCTTGTTTCTCTGGAATGAAAAATTCGACGGTATGGAATAAATTGTCGTTTGACAGTAAAATCGCAACTTTCACAGAGTGCATGTAGGTGTTGAATATAGGTACCTACAAGTGTTTGGTTCGCCTACCTGCAGCTTTACTCTTCACTGCATATCAGATCGAAATTTTGTTTTATTCGCTGAGAACCTACGTAGGTTAGCTTTAATCGTAATCCAACTGTCGATTTGTTCAAGAGAAATTATTTCTCTTAACATATAGACATATCAAGCCAAGATACGCAAAATTTGTATACAGGGTCTATATTTTTCACGGTTTTTCCAACTTTGAAGTCAAAAAACACCAAATTAGAGGTTTCTTAGCATATGTGTTCTATATGGATTAATTTAGAATTCGGAGTAGAACATTTAGTGTGTATGTGTCCCTTATAACTATTGATCCGCTCAATTTGCAGAGTCCAAAATTATAGAATATATAGACAGTAGTAGGCCCACAAAACTTTTATACTCAGAATTTAGAATTTTTGTTTCAGTCGGGGGTTATCAACATTTTAAATTATATCTCAAAAATCGTAAAAGCTAGAACGCTCAAAATTGGTATAAATATAAACAATTCGTTCCTTTTTAATTTTCCAGAGTTCCTCAAAACATGGTTAGGTAGTATTTAGTATTTAGGTCGGACTCTGCATTTGGGTCTGTGAGTCTATTCTTTGTTAACTGTTATTACTTTCTACATGTGATGTGAGGCCCTGGCTTCTTGTCTCCTCTCACCTATAAACGCACTATGTTCAGAATTGGTATTGAATTGCTAAACTATGAGAGATGTTATTGTTGTCCGTTGTATTTACGATATCCGTCTCCTACGGGACACCAGATACCGATGATAACAGAAGGGCGGAAGCGAACATCTTAGCCGGTGCTTTGCAACATAACTAAGGTGGTTTGTTATAATTAAAATTGTACACAAAATAAATTCATTCCTTCGCAAATAAAGTGAAATCATTCCTCCGTTTGTATATAGTACCTATAATTAAATATTTGATTGAGTCTATATAATACATAGATACAATGAAGTGTGTCAGGAGATTGATATCTAGGTGCATACGCGATGAAAGTTGCCACAGACCATGTGCTCTTATCAGACTATAGGTAATTTTAATAATATACATACATAATACACAACTATACTTCAAGATATTACACCCACTTCAAGGGGTCTTAGCTTATGTATGCGGGGGTGTTGATGTGTCGCATGACGATCGGGAAATCTGACAAATTGTGAGTAAGTATGTAGATTGTGACGATATCACATACCTACCACACGTTTTTCTCCACACCCAACGCCGTTTTTTTTTTAAATAAAAAATGAATATGTCCTTGTTAAACAAGTACGTATACATCTCCTTACATTCTCTAAATCAAGCATCGATGCTTGTGCTATAGATGAACGAAATCGGTTAAGGCAGGATTCGAACTCGGAACCACTGGATTACTAGCCCAGTGCGCTAACCGCAGGATCTGCCATCGACCCATCTAGTCGATATGTTATAATGGCAAATGCAATCACTGATTTTGTAAGTGTCTCCAATGAAAAATATGTAATTGCCATCAGGCTTGATATTACAGGAGCTTTTGATAATGCATGGTGGCCCGTAATTCTCTGGAAGCTTAAAAATCGTCAAATTCCGAATAACATATATTCCATTGTTAAAAGCTACTTTTCAAATCGATGCGTAGTCACTCCTGGTGGACAACAGCTACATGAGCGGTCTGTGAGTATAGGGTGTCCGCAGGGTTCGGTTCTTGGTCCTCTGTTATGGAATATACTCTTTGACGACTTCCTTGACTTACCCCTTCCTGAAAATTGTAAAATCTATGCTTATGCTGACGATGCCACTATCCTTATTCGTGGAAACTCGCGTCGGGCCATTGAGCGCTCGGCAGATCTTGCTCTGTCTTTGGTTTCTGATTGGGGTGAATGTAACAAACTCTCGTTTGCTCCAACAAAGACATTTGGTATTGTGCTAAAAGGTACCTTAAAAAGGCAACCCACTATTCAGTTCTTGGGAACTAATATTATGTTCAAGAGTCACATTACATGTCTTGGAGTTACTCTGGAGAGGGGGCTGTCTTTTAATCAGCATGTCAGCAGTGCTGTTGATAAGGCAAAAACAGCTTTCTACAAAGTTGCCCATATATCTCGGGTCAATTGGGGTCTGAAATTCCCCACAGCACGGGTGTTTTACAATGCAGTCTTTCTTGGAATTGCATGTTATGCTTCGGGTTGTTGGTCACAATCTTGTAGTCTTCAATACATTCGCAGGAAATTGCTCTCTGGCCAAAGGTTCGCACTCTTGGCCCTATCCAAAGCCTATAGAACATGTGCGACGGATTCTCTCCCTATTCTTACGGGACTGGCTCCGTTGGACTTGGAAACTCAGAGGCGTGGCGCTTCTTACCATTTGATGAAACGACAGTCTTCTGAAATTGGTGAGATTCGGCTTCATCCCCCCGAAGGTCCTATTTCCCCCAGAAACATTAACAGCATCACCATGGAAGCTCTGCTGGACTCTTGGCAGGCTCGATGGAGCTCGTGCCCCGTGGGACGAACAACATTCTCGTTTTTCCCTGATGTGAGGACTAGACTTCGTCAATCTTGGGCCGTCCCAGATTTCTGGACATCTCAGTTTATTACAGGACACGGCAGCTTTAATAGCTACCTTCATAGATTCCGCCTTGTAAACTCGTCCTCATGTCAGTTATGCCATCACCCTGACCAAACTTCAGAGCACATCCTCTGGGAATGCTCTCACCCAAATGTGTCCTACAACAGAACGGAGCTCCTCGCGGCAGTCCGTGGGCCTCTTCAAGGTCCCATTGGGCATGCGGATTTAGTGGTCTCTAAGAAGAACTTTACAGCCTTCAAATTGTTTTGCCATGGCTATAGTGCCCTTCTATCTGCTGAATAAAAAAAAAATTAAATTCCAGAGTGTCCTTGGTCAACTCTCTGATGCCCAGTTTTACAGTCACAGGCTTGAAGTACTCTCGCGACAATCCATGTTTGTGAATATTATGTTCACCGACGTTGATTGTTATTTTTTGCACAATTGTGCCGAGACCACGAGTCTAGAGGAGCTTCTAGAGCTACTCTTCGTGCCATGCATTCTTTGTCATTCTTACTAGCGTTCTGTGAAGGGGCCGTTTCAGTCCCCATATGCGGAACGGGTGGAGGTGGGCGTAGCTAATGGCAACTCTGCTTGATGCACGAAGTTTTAATAACAAAGTTGAAATGAAGTATGCCCTTTGTCGGCTTCTTCTTCATCTTCAACCCTCCTTCAATAATGGACATAGGCCTCCCCCTGAGATCTCTACAGCTCCCTATCTTGGACAGACCGCATCCATCCGCCTCCAGCCATTCGTCTAATATCATCAGACCATATTGTTTGAGGCTTTCCAATACTTCTTTTGCCCGTTCTAGGTCGCCATTCCAGCACTTTCTTAGTCCATCTGGAGTCTGTGGTTCGAGCGACATGCCCTGCCCAGCTCCACTTCTGCTTGGCAACCTTTTGGACAACGTCAGTTATTCTGGTTTTCTTCCTTATCCACTAGTTAGTTTTTCTATCTTTAAATGAAATAGCC